>OV725080.1:73404436-73614459 GCA_928085145.1 Nezara viridula
CATCTATCTCTATTGGTAGTCATAGACCGTTTTCTTCCAGTTACAAGCTCCCAGTAATTGTTATCGTCATTATTAGCAATATAAAAGTGCATTTGATTTACTGACAGCTCTGGAGCTGATTGCTCGATCATAGTCGGTGTCGAGATCACTTGCTTAATTAGTCTAAATATTCACTTTTTATGACTAAATAATACTTGTAAACAGATAAATAATAAATGTTTTAAACTGACCAAATACCAAAAGTATTTTTATCAGCATCAAACATATTGTTTTGTTTTTTGGGCAGTTTTTACTAATAGGTTTTTATTCTTGTTTTATTATTGACAAATGTTAATAGATTTTTTTTTTTTGATGTGGCATACATAAATATTTAATTGTTACTATTAAAGTTATCATAAATTTAAGACTTCAATGTTAACCTAATTCCTCTTATTTTAAAGATTAAGGCAAAAGATATCAAGTTATTTATGTCTATATCAAATCGCTATTTTAATATATTTGAAAACAATAGATATCACCTATAATTTGTCTTAAATCTTAACTTTTTTAAAATGGAAAGAGTTAGGATTGTATCCACAAAAAAAAAAGTTGTTCAAGGAGGTCTGCAGCCAACACAAGTTTGAGTACCCCTGATAATCGACAGTGTTGACTTTTATTGGTATTATATATGTATATAGATAAAACTAGTAAAATAACATTTTGAATGGCAATTTTATGTAACTTTAACTTCCTGATAAGTACAACGAACTGCATGACAGATTTTGAATTAGACATTGTTGATTTGATAGTAGTTGTGTATGCATGTAAATATAACTATTAAAACAAGTCTTAGTGACAAAATTGGGGAACTTAACATGAAATTGGTAGACATGATGACATTTAAATTACAATTTAATGACAAGATTGACAAAATGTAAAAAAAAAAATTATCTAAATCTAATAATTATAGTATGGCTGATTCACATATAATTGCTTATATGAGCAATGAATAAATAGAAATTATGATTCTATATTATGGTATTTCACTATATATTCTTCACATTGTAATGTATTACTTTATTATAGCATGTGTTAGTGTATAATCATAGACAAATATCTCATTTCATTCATGTTTTATTTCCTTTTTAGTTATATTTAGTAGTTTTTTGTTTAAACATGTTTTCTTAATAAATTTTAATTCAAATAAAATTGAATAATATTTTAGAATATGATAACCACTGTTAAAAGAATGGGTAAAAAACTATGTTATAAATTTTGACAAATTATCAAAATGGATGGTGAGCGTTAATTGTAAAACCATTTGTTGACAAATTTTTTTTAAAATAATTAAAAGTTTACCTCAGGATGCTTTCAGGAACTGAAGCTGTTACAAAGTATGGTTATGATTAACATTGTTAATTTATATTTTTATGTGTTGTTTTTACATATTTGTCAATTTATATTTATATATATGTGTGTTGTTTTTGGATACTTTTTATTTATTAAATTGTTTTATTTATACTGATTATATGATTTAATTGTTATTCCTTTTTTTTCCTTTGTATTCACCTTTACCCTTGAGATTCATCAGTGATAAGTTTTAATATTCTATTGTAATACTTGGTTTCGATTAAGTACGGAGAAAGAGTGACAAGATCCTCTTCTTTGTCTCGCAATATATCTTTTAATGTTGTGGATAACTTCAAGACCTCTAAGAAGGTACCTGTGTGTAAATAGGCAGTTTCTAATTCGCATTTGACACACTATGATTTCTTCCCTTCTCGATTTCTCGTGCTTATGGGCTAATTGTTGCACTCAGTTTTTCTTTCGAATAGTTTAGCTCGTTTTGTTTTCTATTTGCCTTCCCAACTTTCAAATGTGTACCAATTCAAAAGTAAACTCATGCACCCAATTTTCAACTGAGATGTCATTTATTGCAGTTATGATTGTTATCTCTCCCTTCCTAGCCAAATGAGCAGTTTGGTGTTCTATTTCATAGCTCAATATACCACTATGGGATGAAACCTAAAGACCACATTCATTGTTCTTTTTCTTATCTCCCACCTTCTAGGATGACACACAATGGGCCTTTTTGAGGTCGCGGTGCACTCTTATATTAGAGCTAAAAAAAAAGTCTTTATTATAGAAGTTGCATCTGCAGTGGAAATGAAGTTCTCTCCTGGAATCCTCTATTAAAATATAAAGGATTAGAACAGTGTTCTTGTTCTTCGTATTATGTCAACGCTGAAAGAATATTAAGTTAAATAGTAGGTGAAGCTGGTTTTCGGTAACACAGACAGTGCAATCAAAATTATTTTATATTATGGAGGCATCAGTGTATGTGACTTGAAGACCTTTGTACCTTTCTAGTAATTGAAAGAAATAGTTTTAGATTTCTAGTAGGTATTCTTTGGAATATCTGGTCTTCAATTCAATGTCTATAATTGGTCTACATTTCTTCCAGTAAGGGATTTTGAGATCAGGAATGGACCTAATTGTGTTTATATCACAAGTTTTGTAAACCATATGTTTAAATTTGCTTCCCTCTATATCTCTAAGTCAGCATTTTTCAGATCCCTCAACAAATAGTTATGAGCCTGAGCGATGCTGTTGACGTGCTTTTTGACTCATGTTTTATTGATAAATATTCTCGTCTCATTCATGAATCTTCCGATTTGGCATATAAACTTTCTACTGGAAAAATTTGAAAAGCCTCTGTAAAGATTCTTATAGCTGAATTGTGAATGAAATCTAGCATTTTAAGCAACATTTTGTGGCCTGTTCCATATATTTGGGCACCATATACTAATTACACTATGGTATATTTTTATGAGAATTAGTTTATCAGCATCCATAGGAAACATTTTTACTTTTGAACATAGTTATTTATTTTCATTTATTTACAACACAAAAAAACATTTTTTTAGCATATTTTAATGTGTTTATTATTATGTTTATGTTTATATTACTATTAGCTCATTTTTATGTTTCCTTCTATCTTTTCTAGCTTACATAATTTTATATTTATCATTTTTCTGATTTTATCATTTTGTATTTTTAATTTGAAGCCCTCATTATGACTCACATGTTTTGATCGAAATGTCAGCAAACTCAATAAACATTGACTTATTGACTGCACATTCTGACCATTTTTCATCCTTACAAATTCAATTGCCAAATAGATTTCCATCTCTAAATTGATATAAATAACTGACTACTGATACAATTTATTTTTTTTTTAAATAATTGAAAGGAAACATTTTTTTGTTATAATACCAGACATGCTTAAGTTTCTCACTATTTCTTTTCTCTAGTTTTTAATTGATATTATATTTGAAGATTAACTTATCCAATAACATATAAACATTATTTATATACCATTGATTCTTCAGAGTTTATTGAATATTATTTATTAGACTATAACTATAAATTATGTGTTTATCAACGTTTTACATTTACTTTTTAAAAAATGACTGAAAAAATTAGGACTAGATATTTATAAAAAGACTACTCAGTCCACAAAAACAATTACCAAGGTAAATTGGCCACTCACTGAATAATAATATAATGTGAGAATACCAAGGAAACTAAATCAGTATCACACCACATTGTTTTTTTGAGTAAAATAGAGAAGTTAGCATACTTCTCTGGCAAACTAAACTAAAATTTCTTAAGACAAGAAATTTGCTACTATAAACAGATTGTAAGGCTACTAGTGATTTTCCCCTGGTAGCTGAAAATCGAAGTAGATACCAAGACTTTATCAAATCTTACTCATATAAACTAACCTTAATTCAATAAGATATTACCACAAATATGAAGTTTTTCTATAAAAATCCCAAGCCCCTTCTTTAACATATTTAATACCCTAAAATACAACTTGAGACACAAAGTAACTGTCACAAGTAGAATATTTTAATGTTCAGAGAATAACTTAAAAATTTAAAATAAATTATAATTAAATTAAAAATCCAATAAATACAAAGATGAAATATTAATATATTTCTTATTAGTTGTAAATAGTACTAACTTAAGTATAGGTTCTTTAACATCCTCTTCTTCTTCTCTTTCCACTTCCCTGAAAGAAAAATAATAAACAAAATTAGTACTAAGTATGAATTTGAAGATTACTTGGAAATAGTATTTCACCATCATCAAAATTAGAATAAATGTTTTCAAGAAAATATGATTAATATTCTATATTAAACTGAATTTCCTGATGTTAAGAATGATATTTCATGATACTTGATGCTAAGAAAGACTTTCAAAACAATAGTTCATTGAAAGACATTGATGTATGTTGAAATGACTTCAGTTTCTTAATATAGCATATAATAATTCTGTAATTAAAATTAAGTTTACATTCAACATCCATCAATATTGTTTTGTTTGGTTTTTTTCCGTCTTAATTTACATAATATGAAATTTCAAAATACTCATAACAGATATCGATATTCATAAAGTTTTAAACACAGTTTTTCAAACTACTAATAAAATTAAGCTAACAAATTTTTTTCCCAAAACCATACAATTTCACAAATATTTAAACTGCAATATTTTGTATAATATGAAACTAATTTGTCATTTCTATTTTACTGAAGTTCAGAGGAGTTTAAAAAATAAGAAACCAGTACCAAGAAGTCATTTCGATAACATCAACAACCGGAATAAGTTTATTCGGAATCTAATCCTAAATTTAAAGAGAGGTGTTCATACTTGCATACATTTATCTTCACATAACTAACCGAAAATTCTATGAAAACAAACTTTACAGATGTCTACCTCTTCATTGATTTATTTTTTCATTATTGTATTATCTTTTTTTATACTGATTATTTATGTGATTATGTAAAAATCTGACTTATAACACACACATAACAATTTTTAATATTATAATTTATAAATTATAATACTAATCATCCCAAACCATTTTTATGTTAAAGAGTACGATGTCTTAATTTTTCTCTTAATCAAAATTTATATTTTATATTGCATGCAAGTTGCACTACAACATATTAGAAATTGTATTATATTCAACCTAGGAAGATGATAAAAATTTAAAACAACCAAATTATGTAACTTTATAGATTTTCAGATTTTTTTTAGTGACATAAATAGTTTTGTAGTTTAGGGCAATGATAATATAAAGTTTTATCCTTGTTCTCCAGGGATGCAGACTTTTTTTTTCTTCTATGACAGATCCTTAACAGATACATACTTATAAAAATAATAACCTACACATATATCAGATAAACACATTCTTTAGAAATTGAAATAATAAAAAACAATATTCAACATATTTTAGCAAAAATAGGCAAACCGAGCTGATTGATGACCCTGGAAATTCATCATACCATTCCTAAACACATTAATGGAATTCAGTTGATCACATAATGGAATACCAATGACTCCGAATGGAAGAAATCTGGTCAGACTAAAGTATAAACAATCCAAAACGAGCTTATATTTATTAGAAATAGGATGAACATTTTCTTTTAAAGAGAATACCAAATTAGGAATTATGTTAAATTAATTATTTTCCTTTCAACTAATATTTTATTTCAGTAAAAATATAATAATTTCACATCTCATTTGATTGGTGGGACAAGATCACATCAATCTGACTATATTATCATATCATATTAAATGCCGAAATTAACGGAGTGAGTCTGAAAGTATAGAGAGGTGACAAATTTCCAATATCAGCAAATATAAATAACAGGACGAACAATCTTATTAATAAGGTACATTGATGTCATTTACAATGAAATAAACATTTTTAATGTTTCTAACCAACAATTGGAAAGGCCATCATTATTTTTTTTTACTTTAAGTTTTTAGATAGGAAAAACCCAACTAAGCCCGAATGAAAAATTAGAAGAGTTAACTGCAAACGTATATAACAATTCTTTACAAATAGTAACTAAAATTCTCAAGTATTAGTAACTATTTTGCCTTATTTTTTATTAACAAAAACAATTTTTTTTTCAAGTCTTGGTCTTGGTCTTGCAACAGTTAAGACAATCTTGATCTTGGTCCTGCAAAGTGTAAGACCAAGACCGATTTTGGGCAACACTACTCCATACTAACTCGTACTCATTGAAGGTAAAACTTTTATTCTAAATCTTAGCAGAAATATATTCGCACGTGGCAACTGGTTCATCCTATTCGTGCAAATAAATATAATTCACACCTGGAAATAATATCGTTTGATGGTTAAATACTGTGTCAATAACTTCTTACCCTGTCAAAAATTGGTTTTTGCATTTCAATAATTGGTGAAAAACTTGTCATCAGTTTTGGGCTCAAAAACTTGAAAACATTATAGTATTTAGGCCAATATATAAACGGAATCAGTAGAACAGACTGGGATTAGTATGAAAAACTTTGAAACATACAGATTAGTTAATTAATAATAACTTTAAGGTACATTACTTGAAACATTGTTAGCATCAACAACTGGCATTTTTACCATAAATATATTTTTTTTTTTCTTAATTGAGGAAAATATATCGATATTTATGTTTAACCATTTTTTTTACAAAATTTGTGTAATGGACCAAATCGCACTCTGAGTTGCCACAAAGAAAAAAAAGGGTACTAGTTCACATGAGTTTCCCACGTATTACATGTGATTCACAACCACTTCGTTCACACTTGTTCATGGAATCCCAAAAACAGGGAAATGTTGCCATCTTTTATGACATCAGCAATTGCCCCATTGCACAATCCCTTTTCATGGATTTCCGAAAAATCCGCATATTCCCATCATAGAACTTCTTTATTAATGAATTATGCATTTACTAATTTGTTAATTAGTAATTTTTATTATAACTCATGAAGAAAAATAAATACTGTTGTACCTTATCTTTTATAACTATGCATAAAAGAGTTTTTATCATTATAATTTCAATCGCTTGAGTAACAAATAATCTGAAGTTATCTATTATCATTTTATTCGTTATTCTTATCAATAGATAATAAATGATTCAGAATATTTGTAACTAATGAATAACCAAGAAATGACATCGAATAACAGATAAAATGCATCTATTAATCGTTATCTAGATAAATATTTATTCAAATAATGGCCAACTCCAACGGAATCTGTTGATTTAACACTTACATAGTTGGACCATACTGTTAACTTATAATTTATTTTCTTATTTTAATCGCTATTATTTTTATGGAATGAATTGACTGCATAACTATTGTTATTCGTAGTTAAATTGCTTAATAATCCGAAAATGTAGACTTAATGTAGTCATTCAGAAAAAAAAAATGTTTATTTTCAAGGAAGGAATTAACGTATTGGGGAAACAACTGATGAAAAATATCTGATAAGTCCAATAATGAATAATGGAAATCATCATTAAAAAAAAAATATATATATATATATATATATATATCCTGAAATAGCATTCAAAAATATAATTATTTAAGGTTTCTTTTTTACTATTTCTTTTCCACATCTGTCTAATATATGTATTAGTTCGATTAAGGTTACATGATGTAGCCTAAATTTCGAATATAAGTTGGCTAGTAGTGCTGTATAACAGAACATGGTTAAGGATATAGTACTCAAACGGTGGGAAAGTTAACAGCAACAGACTCAAGAGATTGGTCACCTTCATTCTCTTTCAGATGAACCCGAACTCATTTGGCACTACATGAACAAGTGTGACCAAAGTGATTGTGAACCACACGTAATCCATATGAAATAGTACTAAAAAGTTAAGGAAAATGTCAAAATGATATAGTACATCAAGTAAACTTACTATGGACCAGAGCTGACTTAATCCAACATAAACATTAAGTTACCAAGATTTAGGAATCTATTGTTTACTTTAGTCTACATGTCTACATCTATTTTTAGATAAACTCGGGTTGTTATGGATGGGTTCAAACCAGCCACCATCTTGCAATAGTGAGAACTAGTACATTATATTTGAACTTAACAGTTTTAAATTATTTTAGTTCTATTACATATTTTAATCCCCACATATATTATTAGGCTTGAAATCGGTTTTGTACCAAATATAATCTCCTGTCATACTCAAATACCATGAATGGGGTACCGTTGGATTCAGAATTTCACAGGAGAGAGGGGAGGGGGTAAGTGAATAGTACTCTCAGCTTTGTTTTGCTTCCTAAAATAAATAAAGTCGATACAAACATTTTGCTAGGCTTCAATTCTGGAACGGTGGTAAGTCTGTATATCGATACGAGACAAATTGGGCTTTGAAGATTTTGATGGGTACAGCAAGACAGATAGTTCCTTCGGCACTATAGGGTCCTGCGTTCTGCGTTCTGAAGCGCAAAAACATACTATTTTCGAGATAATGCAAAGCAAAGGATTCGCATCCACACAACCTTAGGTTAATTATAGTACTGTCATGGAATACATGTCTTATATCGCCGACTTGAGGTCACTATGATCGAGAGAGCAGTTTATATTGTTTATCAAAGATGTTTTTTTGTTGCAGGCAAAAAAGTTATTAAGGAAAAGAAACTTTATTGGCAAATAACTAAAAAATTACACACTTTTATCTTGGGTTATGTCCACAATATAAAAAATTAGTAAATTCCCTACAAAAGGAAAAAAAAATCATCGAAATCAGACAATTATTAGCAAAACTAAAGCTTATTGATATTTGTAAACATGTTGGTTCCAAACATTAAAGAAGTTTTAAATTAATTTTTGTTTTCCTTTGTCGTATATATTTAACAAGAGAGTAACAATTTATTTATTTTATGACACGTTGTATTATTTTATTTTCTTATTATTTATTGTTTGATAACTGAACAATATACTGTGTGAATTTTCGCACGGGCCTACTAGTTACTATTATAAAATTCAGTAAAAAAAAATTGATAGATGTTTCTTTTATTTAGAAAGAAGAGGATTAAAAACCTAGATGTAACAATACAATATTTAAAAAAAAAAGTTGTATCAAGACCATAGACCAGAACTAGTAGGTAAATTTTAAAATATAAAGAAGAAGTAAAAGAAGAAATACAAATAAAGAAGATAAACAAACATAAGAATGGTACATTTAACTGAGGCTCACCTTGAGCATTAATTAATAGAACCGATTAACAGATGCAGTTTTCAAGAGAAGTACCAAAATCAATAACTGATAATTTTAGTTGTTAAACAAAACCATGAGAAAATGTGGTCAAATTAAGTTTTTAATCCATCAAAGAAGAAAACTTATAAGTCACAATAAGGTTTACAAATAATTAACGAGGAAAAATGACAATAAATAATAATACTTTATGATTGATAATACCTCAGTAAGTAAGTCTTATTAAATAAAACCAGCAAAAACAAATATAAAAACACAGTTAAAACAGAAATATTTTATTGAACAAAGAGCAATCAAATAACAATACCCATTACTTAAATAATTATAATAAAAGTGATCATTAAACAAGCTCTTCATTTCTTTCAATTTCTAGGTAACTTCATTATCATAAATAAAAATTTGTTACAAAAAATTTACAAAATTAATTAGCAAACATTAGGAGTTATCAATCTCCAAAGAAGTTACCAGAGAGTAATAAACCTGAAAAATTGAATTAATAAGTTTAAAATTGACTAAAAGCTTAAATCTTGGAAATTAAAGAAGATACATCACTATACTTAATCAAAACAACAAAGGTTGAACAATGGTAAAAGTTTTCTTATAGGATACACCAAAAACCAGTAAGTTTTAAGCAGGATAAAACTTACGAATCCGATGATTGTATCCTTTTCTTCATTTTAAGTTTCTTCCACTGCTCTTCAGCTTCACTAGAACCAGTATCTGTAAGTTTTTCGTCAAGTAATCTGTCTCGCTTCCTCCTTCCTCTTTTTTTCTTATTTTCTGACTACAAGGTAACAAAACAAAAATGGATAACAGATTTTCAAGTGTTGGTGACCATTATAGCATGTTAAAGAACAAAATCATACTGAAATGATGTTTTTAAAAAATATAAACAATTAACTAACATAAACTAAATACAATGTTGACAACCGAGTGTAAGGTTTTCGAGATAGAGAACGCCGCCAAAAGATGGCTGCCGAAGCGGTCTCTCGTCCATATTTTTTCTTATAAATGATTTATTCATTTTTTATTATCTATTTTAAACGGCTTAAACATGACTTGCCGGTTTAAATCACATCCTTAAACCAAAATAATTAGGAATATGCATAAAAAAATCTTAGTTAGTATGCATAGATAGAAATATTTTTAATGGGTGGGGAGGGGAAAAAAAAACAAACGTAACCTTCCAAGAGTGTTATACGGTAACAGAAAAAAAACCTAGCCTTGCATTCCCGCGAAAATTATTAATATAATGAAGAACTTACCAAATTGATTAAGAACACTACTATCGCTCCTTGTCGATCAATAGCTAAATGTCACTGCCTTATAGTTCACACTAAATTCTATGTTATCCCTATTTACAGCGAAGCGAATCAAGATTTTCATTACGTCCTTATAAATAAATTAAAGAACGAAAGAAAATATCAAAAATTCGAAATATTTATAAGACCTGTACAACTATTGACACCTAATGGACCACGTTATTTGTCTAACTAAAAATATATAATTCGATTTATTGATATTTCATATAATAGCAAACAAAGTCCCGATATTTATCTTCATTTTCTTGAGATGGTTATATAATTCTCTGTTGAAACACTAATGATGAAAAATAGTCAGGACATGCAGTAAAAAAATGATTTTTATTGAGTTTACTGACGTTTTGACCCAAACATGTGGGTCACCATCAGGGTTAAATATACAAAATTACATCAGAAAAATGATAAATTTAATAGTAATCAAAGGAGACAAATTTCAGGAACTTAAAAATGCTAGGATACATGATGATGTGCTAAGAAAATGTTATTGTTTTATAAATAAGTAAAAATGGTGCTTATCTTTATTTTCAAATTATTAATCCTGAAGATTAACCACATTTTTAAATATAAATCATAATTATGTATATATGTAAATGTAAAGATACCCATTTTAATTGAAGTACTTATACTCTGGCACTAAATTAAATACCCTAGACACTCCTCCTCTTTTCCACCCCATTTCTGTTCCTCACTCTTAATTTATTTGACCATCAATCTCAATAAATTGGTCAATATATACATCTAATATAATAAATAAATTATACAATCCCTGCAGGAGAGTTTATTTTTTCAAATACCCATTCATAAGTTTGTAAAAATGAAGAAAACATATTAATTAGAAGCCAATGTGATACCAAAACTTAAGTTTTGAATTGAGAAGAAAATTCAGCTAGAACTTGACTCTCCCTACATGAAATAAAAAATATAGTATTTTTTGTTGATTAAGTTAAAGGCAATTGGCCATAGAACTATGAAAGTTGGCTTCTTTTAAAAACAGGCGATATAATCTAGAAAACATTTTTATCATTTCATATTAATATCAACAACATCTATCCGATGAGTAGAAAGTTAAAAATTTTGAATGTCAGAAAATTGCTTAAATACATTTAATAATGTTTTATCCTAAATTTATATTATTGGTGTAACATTGTTGTTGGAATTGCATTGAGGTGTTGTTAAAAATTCACCAGTCCCTGTGATGCTGCTAAGAACTCCCTCCAACAACGGAAAGCAAGGGCTTGACCTGACCCATCGTAGACGCAGACTTTACCAATCATGAAGAGAGAACACAACAAAAGTCAACAATCATACCAGAAGTGCAGATGTGACGAGGCGCAATACATTTTGTAAAAAGTATTAGTCCAAGAGCAAAGAATAATAAAACGAGAATAATTCACGGAAACCTACGTCCTGGGATTGGTTTATCATGGAAGGGTCCATAAAGAATCCTTGGGTTAAATCATACAGAATGGCTAAAAGATAAATTGATCCAGTTACTACAGTAAAACTAAGGAAAAATTACTTGAAACAAAAAAAATATGAAACTTGCCAGAAATCGTTCATTCTTTCCCTTAATAACTGGTAAAAAGTGTGGAAGTTTTCTGTTTTAGGTTTTGATAGAGTGAGTGGGGAGCAGCAGTAAAAACTAATATTTTTTTAAAATGTTTGATAATATATAAAAAAACATGAGGTTTATCACAAAGATTCTTCACTACAATATCAAAGTCATAGTAGCAGAGTTTGGAGGGAACCCAGAATGGAAATTTTGCTCCTATAATCAGAGTGTTTTAAAATCTCTTTAAAAATGATGCTGTACATATTTCCAATAAAATCAATTATTATGGGGACAGTAAAAGGAAAAAATTTATGGAAATTCCATTTTAAAAAAAAGGTAGTAAAAAGTAAAAACCACTTTGAAACCGCTGAGTCAATATATTAGCTCTTTATTGTTTAGTTGCGCCAAGTCAATATTCCGGATTGTTACAGAGCTCTCTAATGGGAACACCATTAGTCATAGGTAGTTTCTGGAACCAATAGATAGGGTGAGATAAATTATTTAGTCCTAGGCAACCTGTAGGGCGAGGGATCTGACCTCAGCTTTTTGTATTCGTGTTGATTCCACCCCTACTTCACCCTTCTCTGGTCTTTTGAACACAGTTTAGCTCTAAAACTAACAGCAGTTGAGAGTTTTTTGAAGTGCGAAAGTTGAAAATGAGTTTTAACATTTTTTTTAAGATTTAAAACAAATTTTAATTTTTTTTTTTCAAAAGTATAATTTTTTTTAAAAATTGAATTATATGCAATAAACTCTACCGTACCCTGAAACGTTTTTAAATTTTTTCCATACCAAACATTATCAGAAACAATAATGACACTATATGTACCAACAAAATAAAAATTAGAATTTATCAAAAAATAATGTAAAAGTTGCAATATAATATAAAAGTAATGTAAGACAATTCATAAATTATAAAATTAAAAGAAAGTTTAAAATAAAAAAAAAAAGATATTTAACTGTTTATTGAAATCTGACCTAACATCATATTAAAGAAAAATATATAAGTCAGTTATAAAAAAATGCATATTTTAATGTGAAACAGTGCGAAGTGACAGGAGCAATTCAGTGAATAAACCCTGCACACAGAGGGTTGGCTAGGCCAGCCTTCAGTAACCCGCGCGTATGGCACCTGATCTTAATTAAGGCTGCGCGCAACTAAAAGGTTAAATTATCATGGTTATTTTGGGATGGCAGATTATCAAATCACATATTTTTTTTTTTTTTTTTTAACTCAACTTACTCAATAACAAAAACCAACTTAATCAATATGGACTTAAAGCTAATTAGACAAGAAACTTTTTTCTGAAATGGAGTATTTTTAGGTCAGTTGGATGGTTATAAAAAAATCACAAATAATTCAGAGTTTATGAAATATAGTACTTATCAGAGTTAACTGCTTAAAAGTCCACTTTTAATTGTTTTTAAAAAGATAAAATCTACTGGTGTTTAAAAAATGTTTGTCTACTTTACTGAGAAGCAAATGTTATTAATTTGCTTTTGATCCAATAATAAAAATGAGGCTCATTTAAAAAACTATAAAACTTAAATATTCTGGTTTTCAATGTAAGATCAGATCTTGGTGTAAAGTAACTTCTTCGTTCTTCGAGTAGCCGTCTTATGTAGCACTGTGGTAGACAGTATGGTTAGTCATTTGCCCAGCGCTAAAGAAGAAGAGCGCTCAGGATCACCCAGTAATGAATTTGATGAGTTCTGAGGAGCAGTTTCTTGTTACAGCTTACATTGATGAGCTGGTGGCTATTGCGTCATCAAACTGTATAGCCATAATAAAAGAAACAACGACCTGGCAGATGGGTCAAATCAAAGAGTCGATTCATCAGAAAGAATTGTACCCTGAAGTGATTCACCCGAAAAAATCACAATTCACTAGGAATCAGTATCAGTCAGCACATAAAGAACTGGCCGATTCACTAAGAATTGGAATTGGTTGAATCTCGATGACGCTGCTGGGACACTCTCTCATAGATCCCTTAGTTCTTCACTGATGCTTACCAGGTTTGTTCTAGGTAATCTTCTAATCTGTTTCATTATTTGCTCAGTTGTTTTTCGTTGTTCTGTTACCTTCTGTAATATACTATTTTTATGATCCATCATCACTTCAGACATTTCTAACCTATGCTTATTTAATTTACTACTTTGTTTATTTATTTTTTTCTAGTACCATTATTTTTAATTATTTATTATTTTGTAAATATTTAATTTAATGTATAGCCACACTGTCATGTTATACTTATAATTTGTTTAATGGAATGTACCTTTATAAAATTAGTCCTAAGCTAATAAAATTATTTTTCATTTCATTTACAATTTACATACACATACCAAAATCTAATATGTAAAATTAAAAAAATATCATTTTCCAATTATCAAATCCTTCCTACTTATCAGATCCATAACTTTCAATTTGTATACATTGGAACCAGAACTTTAAATTTCAACAGTTAAAAAAAAATGTTTTTAACTGAATAACTATAAGGTTTGAGAATGAATACAACAAACTCTACAATGTCGTCTAATTAAATTTCATGACTGGTGCAAACTCTGGAAAATTCAACTCAACCAAGACGAATCATAACATATTACTTTTACTCTTCAACCTGAAACTTGTCTTCATATTTACCTCGACAATGTCCAAATTCCTCAAACAGATAAACTTCAATATCAAGGACTGACATTTGATACAAGAATGACATAGGGCCCACATGCCAAGAACAAAAACAAAAACACTAAACCTAAGACTACAACTGATATATTTACTTCTTTCAAAACATTTTAAATTAAAACTTTGACAAAAATTGAGTACATAAACTTACTAGAGTCCATTTAGACCTATGCTTCATAGATCTATGGGACAGCCAAAATGACACATATATGTAAACTACAGACTTTTCAATCAAAAACTTTCAGGACTATAACCAAAGTTCCTTGGTATGTTAGTAACATTACTTTATATAAAGAATTACAGTTGCTAACAGTTAATGACCACATAAAATGTTTTAGTTTATACTACAAAAGATTTCACAATAACTTAGATGGACATAACAACTCACTGATTCAAGGCACAGCCACAACCAACATGCCCAATAGTACTTGTAGGAGGCTCAAAAGAAGGTGGATGAGGGATCTCCTCCACTAACTATAAATATTAAATCAAGACAGGAAGGGACGCCACAAGGCATTCCTCTCCCATACGCCTACCAACTTCTTACTCCATATTCTTCTTTCTGACTGCATTCTTGCTGGTTATTGGTATTCCCAACAAGTGTGAGTTCAAGAATAAAGATTAAAAAAAAATTTAATTTATTTTAATTTTCACAAGAAATTATACAGAGGTGTGGTAAAAAAAAAAATAATACTATATTACATAATATTTATAATATTAATATTATATAATATTATAATATAGTATTTTTTTTTTACTGAGCTAATTTCTTGTGAAGAGCTAATTTCCGACTAATTTCTTGTGAAATTGTATTCACAGTCAACCATCTCCATATCATTATATTTCAATTTTATTATTTCATAATTATTTCTACATATAATTACTGTCTCAATTACTTTTAGATTAACAATAAACCAATTGTCTAAGACCATCTTTATTCAATATAATGGATAATAATTTCAAGTACACAAATTTTAACCCTAGAACGACACACCCCAGAACATTTTAAATAATTATTTACTTTTATATAAGTAGATCTTTGGCCAAGTTCTTTCATGTAAATAAACATCATACTTATCCAGGCTAATCACGGTCTTTAGCACTCCATTGTTGGGCTTATATCATTATTGGGAGTTATCGAAAGTCATTAAGGGGTATCCCACACCCCAGTGTGTTGTTTATGTAACTTTTCTGTGAATTTTGAATCCCACTGTTTTCTTTGTTAATTTGAAACTTGGATTCAATTTTGTAACTTCGAATTATTCAGGTATTGATTTCTAATGTTATATTTGTTAATTAGTGGTATTTTCAATTCAAACATTAATGTATAGAAACTATTTTTTTTGTATGGCAACTACCAAAAAATGTATTCTCCTGAAAAAATCCATAAATTGTTATGGGAGCTAGAAGATAAAGAAAAGATGCACGGAGCACATTAAATAAAGACGGCATGTGTACAAAATTTAAATGTGTCATGTGAATACTCAACAGCAAGAAAAACAAGGAGGTTGTCTCTCCGATTTTTCTTTGGAATGTTCAACCATGCTACTATAAACAGCATAATTTCAAAAGGTTAAAATGGAGAAATTATTTATTTGGATTAGGCTATTCCTAACATGAGCCCTGTTTGAAAGGAAAACTGCAAGTGGAGATACTCACACGAATGGAGTGTTTCAACATAAAATAAATTTGGGAATTAAAAAATAAATAACAGTTGGAAAAACAAATCAAATATACGTTTTGCACGAGAGGAAAAGATAGGAAGACAAAATGGTTTGTCAGCAATGTAAGAGACCTATCTGCAATGAACACTGGAGGTTTTATTATCTTTTAAAGTAAAAAAAGTTTTTCTTTTATTATATATATTACATTCTAAATATATATATTTAATTGATATAAACTTAATGTATTTTCAATGGAAGAATATTGATCCTTTTTTGACTTTTTAGCGATGTAGATGTTAGCTTTTTACTTTATGAGAGCATATAAAATATATTCTCTAAGGTTACCTTGAATTTCTTTATTTTTTTTGTTTTCCTGATTATATAATATATTTCTGAAAAGTATTTGACTTTTCCAAAGAATCACAAATAAATTTTTTGATAATTTAAAGTTTGAGGTGCACCACACCACAGTGCTAGAATGAGTTGGCGTATTTAAGTGTGTCGTTCCAGTGTTAAACTAACTAAATAGTTCATTCAACTAGTTTCATAAGAGCTAATCCAAAAAGAATGGTTCCTTGAAAAGTACTACTCTGCCCAATTCTACACTAAAGACTAAATTACTAGGAAAAACTTAGAAATGGAAGATTCAACGCACTCATAAAAAAAGAATTCTCTCACCTGATAGAACAAAAAAGTACCCCATACTACAAAGAATTAGCGAATACACTTTATCATAATTTTAAATTTGTTTGCTAGAGTCATGCCGTCTTTTCTTTTTTATTCATTACACTTGAAATATTTTTGAAGACAAAAAACAACTAAAAAGTTGAAAAATTAAACGTAAAAGTAACTCAAATTGAATAATACCGGCAAAAGACTTCACAACAGCATCAAACTTTATGTACAAACTAACATATTGTCACGGATTTAGAAAAATTTCTAATCTTTAAACTTTTTTAGGTTTTTTTTTTCAAATAATTAATCTATAAATCAACATCAAGAAAAAGATCTTATGCTCTTATAATTAAACACAAAATTTGAATATTTTGTTACTTTACTTAAGACACCTAAAATTATTACACTAGAGACCCATTAAATTCTTCGGTTGCATCCCCTGAACAATTTACTGTAATAGATTTTACTAGCACATATGAAATTTTCAAAAAATGATATTTTAGTTTAGATTTACTATGTTTTAGAAAAGAACCTCTAAATAATACTAGTTAGAGAATATCTTGAGTTTCAGGTAAAGAATGAAATCATTCAACAAAATCAATAATACACAATACCACAGAAAATCTTTTTCAGTTGTTTTAAAACTAAATTACATTATTTTTTAATTATCAATTTTAATTTTTATTAAGAAAAATTGCTAAAATTAAAATGTCATCTCACCAGGTTTTGAGCTTTTTTGGCACCTTTTTGTTTTTCAGTTTTTCGTTTCACCTCACAAGTTTTTTCCAATTCATTAACAATGGAATCTAAACTGCTGTCGGAGATAACAGACAAAGATCCTAAAAAGAGAGTTAACTTAATTAATTAAATTAGAGTTACTTAGCTTTATATAATCAAATAATAAATTTTATAATTGGAATTTTTATGTTAACTTGACCTTAAAGAAAAAATAAAGAAATTAACATAAATCATAATAAGAAAAATATTATAGAGGTCATTTAAGTTTTAATCTTTACCATAGATATCAGGCCGATTTAGAAAAAGTATTATATTTGACAGAAAGCTATAGGATGATAACAATATTAAAACAAATTGGACTAACCAACATAGCGATGTGCAGGTAAAGATGTTCTTAAGGAAAAAACGCAAAATTAATAGTCTTTTTACCACACAATTTTGTCCTATGATGGACACTTCAAAGTTTTTCAACAACCACAAAAATTATGGTTATTTTAAGATGACCCCACCGATACACACGAAAATTATTAGGCATTAACAGCCCTAAAGGCTACACAAAATGGTACAAAGTCAAGCTCCAATAAAACTAAAGATGTTCAATATTAGCACTAAAGATATGAATAAAAACATTTTGTTCTCAAAAAGAGAAACTTCTGCGTTTCTGTATTTCTAGCTTCTAAAGGAATAAAATCTAAAAATTATTGACATGGATTGAAAGAGCAGTAAGCTTTCAAATGGTGGTACTAACATTGAATTTGGAGACAATTCTGAGAAGTTATGAATGCTTTAATTAACAACAGGAAAAAAAATCCTCATAAGAAAATCAAGTACTAAAACTTGCAATTTTTTATTTCTAAAAAAAATTCATAATTACAAGTTTTAAAGAGCACAAAAACAAATCTCACTTGCTATTATACATTTACTAGAACTATTTTACCGTAAGTATCATTTGTTTTTTGTAATTTATAATACATTTCAATCCATTTAATACCATAGGCAATATTTTATCCTTGTTATCCACAAAATAAGAAATTGAATGGTAATAATCTGAACAAAACAAAGGTACAAAAATAACTATTTTTTTTCAAAAAATGATATAATTTTTTTTTTCTCGGCTCCTACGGCCTATTGGAACGAAAGCCAGGGCTCACATTTAATATTAGTCAATACAGTACCACAAAAAAAAAAAAAAAATGATTGAAATTGGTGACCCACTGACTGTGACCTCTCCTTGTAAGTGAAGAGTTGTTATAATATTAGAGCTGAAAAAAAAAGTATTTACGGAAATATAGTGAAGTTCAGATTAAAAATGGTGCAAATAATTATTTAAATAATTGTATTTCTTAAGGCTTGGAGTGAATAATAATTTCCAAACACTTTATGTTTCTTCTATATTTCCACAAATGATCGAGATGTGAGCTAACTTCTAATCTGCTGCAGTTTTGAAACGAAATATCATGTGGTAATATTGAGCTCAGAGGATCATCCTAGTATAACTTGTGATCTCATAACTACTCTTAAAAAAAAATTGACCCAGTTATCTCAAAACATCAACGCAAAAAGCCACTAATTTTTAAACAAAAGTGTGGAATGGTAATAATTTTCCAATTTTAGCAAAATTTATTGTAAATTTCAGATCGATTCCTGATCAGAAAAAAATCCTTCATATTCCCAAAAATGTTCAGTAAATTAATTGAATAATGAATTGATTTTATAGAAAAATTAATAACAGATATTTTAAAACGATCGAGGGAAAAGAGCAAATAAGCCTGTTTGTAGGAGGCCTGTTTACACCCACTGTCTTCAATTAAATTTTTTTATATCCTATGGTTCTTAAATATGTAAACATTATACTTGCATAACTAAATTATTTGTAATGATCTTCACCTTGAGAACTCCTGTTGAGCTCCAATGAATTTTTATTTTTTGAAAATCCTTCGGATAATGGATGAATACTGCAGTACTTGAAATTTAATAGTTTCAAAGAAAAAATTTTTTCAATTGATTACGCATTTTATAGACGATATTATGTACTTTTCAGTGCTACGATATGCTAAGTTTAACTTACTTTCATCAACATCTGATCTCAAAAAATCTTCAGTTTTGAACATATTAGTTTCCTTAAATGTTTTTGTATATTTATCAACATTCAATATGAATATATCATCATCAGCTGGTGAACCTAAAAATGGAAAAAAATCATTATTTTCAGTTTGGCTGGTCCAATAAGCACTTGTTATAAATAATCTTAACAGAACAATTACATGACTTATTAATTAACCATGAATAACACATTTTATCTCTGAAATTTAATTTACTTTTGAAAATTTGGAAATAAAAGCCTAATTGTTTAAAGTATGTTACTAAGGATTACTAACTCATAATATATGAAATAATAGTAAAATAAGTTGGTTGGGATTGCATTCATAGATGAAATTTCGCGCAAAAAAGCTTTAATTTCTTTTCTGCTGACATTTCGACCTATGTTTTAGGTCTTTATTTGGGTTAAGCAAAGACAAGATAACAACAAATAAGAAAGAAAAAGAAAAATGTATGTAAATGAAATGGTAATAAAATGATAATGACAAATCAAATACATATGTGTAAATGATGAGATATTAATATGTGCATGTGGGACCTGTCAAAAGTGTGTTAAGTAGATTTTTATGGGTACCACCAGAGAGCAATTTTTTCTCTCTTTCTTTTTGTATAATGGGCTAAGTTATTTGACTATTGAGATGAACACTCTTTTGTGAACCATGGATTCGAAAATTGAACTTGCACCTGTGAACATTCCTAACTTTCAATTGTCTTTTCCATAAATGATTTTTGCACTTAAATTTAATTTAGTCACACACCATGCACAGGAGCCACAGATATATATATATATGTATATATAAATGAGATACGAATGAAAACCATACTATATAAAATAAATAAGCACAGTATATCATGGAGACATGAAACTATATGTGAAATACAATGATCTGTTGTACGTATTTAAAAAAATCTTGGGGGCGCCCTCACACTATTTCACTTATCACCCTATTTGATACATTGGAATAGTATATTGAAATAATGCAAAATTAAAATTAAAATAATTACTAATGAATTGAATAATATGTGAAATGTAGGAAGTTATAAAGTAATAGTAACAAAATAATTATCTAAACAATGAAATAACAAAGTAAAGAAACAAAATATTAAGCAATGTAAATAAGAAGAATAAGTAGTAAAACAAATTAATAAGATGTAGTTGTAACTATAAGTTGATATAATATGAAATACACGATATATTCAGCAGAAATAAAATAAAATGTGAAGTTATATAAATCAAAAGAATAAGAAGTACATATAAAATAATAAAATGTGCTAACACGTATAAGTTAACATCTATACCCCAGAGATAATGGACGTCACCGTGTCCAATTTTTTATTAAATAATTTAGTAACTAAGAAATAAATTTTAATGGCTCACAGTTATGGAAATTGGGTCTCAAGACTAATATAAAAATGTTACGTAGTTTCTTCTTCTTTCAGTAATTCTTTCCTTCAGGGTACAGATTTGGTAACTAAGAAAAAAATTTTAAAAGCTGAAGTTATAGAAAAATAGTTTCTCTAAACAAATATCAAAATGGGCATGGTGTTCTTTACCTCTAGGTTACAGATATAACAACATGAAAAAAGTTGTTAAGGATATGAAAGAGGCAAAAAGAAGAAAAAGAGGGTGATGAATTATAAAAGATATGAGAAACAAGAAAAAATAACAAAACTTTATCCTTTTTTTTTTTCATTATTAACACATACAAAGGGAGTGGGGCAATTCAGTGGTAGGACGCTACTGAAATTCCAATGCTCAAGGTTCCAGGTTCAAATCCCGACATATAGCAAACAAATTATTTATTCTGTTTCATCGACCATGGATCATCCCTGGAATCAGGAGACCCTCCTGGGGTACATCCAGCCTCTATAAAGTGAGTAACCTTAATTAAATAATAAATTGGGAGGAAAACTTGGCCATTGAGCTTCATCTCGGTCAAATCACTTCTTTACAGAACTGTAGACCAAGAAACAGTACTTTTCCTAAATAGCACTGAACCATCATGGGTTGTAGAGGTACAAGTTTTTTTTAACATATGCAGATGTATACGATTATTATTATTACCATTTCCATACCTTTTTATCTGCTTATTTTCTTATTAATATTTATTTCTCTTTCTTAAAGGTGTTATCTCTCGTCTTTACTGAGCCCTGATGAAAGCCTACAGTGTAAGCCAAAACATTAGCACACAAGAAAATAAAGCCCTTTTGGGTGTTTGCTTTTATCTTTGGCTGCACTCCCAACCAACTTCTCCTTCTATTTAATCCAAGATCAACAATATCTCAACCATTATTAAAACCTTATTTATTAAAAATACAAATAAAATTTACCAGAATCTTCAGATGGATCACCATTTGCTAAGGACAACAAGGATGGTAAATTTTCTTTAACTTTTGAGCGTTTTGACTTATTATTGTCCTTTTTATTCTCATTACTGCTACCACTGCTACTGTCACTATTTTTACGTTTCCGTTTCTTTTGAGAGAGATTTTCAAGGTTACATAGACTGAAAAATTAAATATTAACATAATTTACATGAATTTTAAGTTAATAAATATAAAAGATACAATGTGGAAATGTAAAAGGTAGTCCTTTGATAGAGCAACAAAAAAAAGTTTAACTGGTTTACATGCTACTAGCTGGTACCACTAGCTGTCAGATCTAATCATATCAAAAGCTACAACAAATTTTAAATTAAGTATGTTACTGATTATCTATCTTGTAATAATAACAAAGACATGTCTAGTTAATTTAGATAAAGTTGGATTTTTATGAGAAAAAAAGATGTGGTTTTCTAGAAAAATTCTTTCAAAACATCATATCTCAACAACAGATTGAGTTAAGAATGGGTCAGTTTGCAGCACTGGACTAAATTTTTGTTATATACATAGGTACAACATGCATTTATATTCATATATGTTCTACTGTCTTAAAAAAGTTTTAATTCATAAGATCAATGCAACAATCACAAATAGAAAAAACTGGCTTCTTACAATACAATTTCTATATCTGACTAATAAAGATAGCAGTGGTATATTAAACCACAACTTCAACTATAAAATATATAATTTCAAAAAAGAGGAATATAAAATTAATTCTTTGAGGAAACATAATTCAAAATAATTTATATCCCTTGAAAAATATTTTAATTTATTTTCACAACATTACAATAAATAATTTTGTAATGGATTGTATTAAATAAGAAACTATGCTTATCAGATAAAGTAAAAAAAAAAACTGACATTAAAACTTTATTAGCTTTATATTTGATAAGAAAAGAGAAACAACTTGCAAGATGATTTTTCAGGAAATATGACAAAGGTTAGCTACACTATTGATTGCTTTCATCTTCTCAAAATCTCATCATAAAACTAATGTATTAAGCAAATTAAAATAGCCAAGCTTACTTCTTATCTACAAGAAACACTGAATAGCCTAAAAGGCGAGGAAGGAATGGAGAAAAATAAAGTACCTACAAAGCTGAAGTTGTGATAGCCGAGTGTGTTAGATGTGTTGCCCATTTTAGGATTTTCGTGTCTGGGGATGCCGGATCAAATTCAGACTGAGCGGGTGGAAATTTTATTTTGTGGTGGAACCATAGAATGAACTTCTACCTTCCCACTCTGGTTAAAATAGGTTTGGTTGTAACTTCAGAACATTGTAACAGCTTAAAATTTTCAAGTTTGAAAAATTTGCCAAATTTTGAAAAGTCCGAAACCTTATAGGTTTACTGAGCCTATTCTGGTCTCAAATTATAGTAACTTTAATCTCATTTAAAAATGTATAGAAAGTGTTTCGTTGAAAACTCATCCCTTCATGGTCAAAATAGAAAAAATGTGGGAAAATACAGCAGTTTTTGCGATATTCAAAAATGATAGGGGATAGGGAGAGAGGGGGGAGTAGGGCTATGAAGGTTTGGTTTTGCATCTCAGTTACTCTTTATGCTCCACGTAAGATTTTTATAAATGTTTTAAGAGCAAAACGGGATCCCAGAAATGGCAACAGGGTTTCACAGTTATGGGCTTCTACTAGCTAGGATTTGAATTTCATCGCATTTGTTCCTTAAAAAAATTAATAGAAGCTATTTCTCAAACTGATTTCAAAAGTGGAAAAACTGATAGAAACTGACCTCGACTATCCCAACTAAGTTAACTGACTTTTGCTTATATCATTTAAGTGTATTAAGACTGGAACTAGAAAATATATAGTTTTCAGTAAGAAAATTATTGAAAATTTACAAGGCTGGTGGCAAGATGTGGAAGGCATGGGCAAGATCATATTTTTGGTGGCCTTCATTAGACTTTGATAAATAAAACTTTAGTAAAAAATGTAACGTCAGTATCACTAATTAGCAGAAACCACACAAATACAAGTCGCAATGTTTTCATGCATGAAGAACTTCCCGGTCATCATCGCTAAAAGGTTAATGAATTCAGGTAAAACATAGAGTATCAAGGGTACTTGAGTACTTATACCGTACTTATGGTGAAAATTACATGATGGCAAAGAGCGATAAGTTGCCACTTTAGAACCTCAAGTCCAGTTGTAGGACTTGCAATTTTGTTCAGTAGAAAACTAGTGATATTTTACTTACAATTTTAGAAAATTAGTATTCCCTATATTAAACTACTGCCCTATTTTAATAAACAGTGAACCACACTGAACACGTGTAAGGATGATTTTGAGTGAAAATCGATAGAAATGTTGAGAGATAAACTCATATTAAAAATTACTGATATTAAACACGAATGTAAATAATATTTTGTTTCTTTATAAAATAGTTTTGAAAACACATTTCTAGCTTTTCTAGGACAATGGAAATCCTGATATATTATCAATTATTAATAGTAAAAATGATTTAAATTATAAGGACATTCTTTAAGATTAATAGTTATTTTGGCATTGGCCAAAATTTACATATAAATTTTTATTCACTAATTTATAACTTTGTAGATAAAAGCTAGAGATATTCTTATATAAGTATATACAGGAATTAATACAAGAATACTACCACAGAGTTCTATTATGGATGAGGCAATGTCAAGAAAAAGATAGCGAGTGCTATTTCGGATCTGAAGCTTACACAACTGACATAATACAGGAGATGATACACAAAAAAATGGAGAATACATCATAACTTGTTTATTTATCAATAGTATTTCACCAAATTTTAATAACCTTCAAATTAATTCCCATTGACTGTAATGCACTTATCCAATTGTTTCTGCCATTGTTCATAAATGTTTTTAAATTCACTTATTGGGATGTCCTTTAGCCCTTCCAACGATTTTTGTTTTATCCCCTCCACAGTCTCAAATCTAGAGGACAGAGAGAAGTCACTGTAGGGGCAGATCTGGTGAATTGAGGGATGAGCAATCGAAGCCGTGCTGTTTTTTGATCAATAACTGCTTTCACAGACAGCCCAGTAAGGACAATTGTGTGGTTGTGGAGAAAGAATCAATCTAATGTACGAAAAACACACACTCTTTTCTTCAGGATATTATCCTTCAATCTTTTCAAAACTTTCAAGTAACCCAAGCATTGATTTTTTAATGTTGTTGTTGGCTCTTCAAGTTCAAGGGCATCCCGAATGAGGTAGTTCTTCAATCAACATCTCTCTCTACTTAAAACATGAAAACCATATGTCTTTTTTTTAGGGCGTCATCCACATACAATGTTTTAAGCATCACAAGATTTATATGTGCATTTTGTCTACCAAAATTTCACATTGCAGCTTTGCTCCCAGCATTCACCCATCTCATGTTTTCGCCAAAACAGAAGAAGTTATTTTACTTAAAAACTCATGGAGGAATACACTCACAGCGACCAAACTTTCCACACTGATTCCTGAGCCCTCCTCCCCCTCTGCTGGAGTTGCTCACAGAACCCTCCATCAAAGAACCGGATCCCTCACTCAGCTTCCCCACCATAGCCCCATTCCTGAAATTTTTAGATCCCTCTAGCACATGTCAAATACTCTAAAATTATTCAAGTTATGCACTCAAAATATTTGCAGTAATTAATTAATTGTGTTTTAATTAATTAAGAAAACAAGATTTATTATATATAAATTTAAAAGTGGTTAAATATGCAAGTTAAACTTAATTATCATAGAATTATTAATTTTCCAATCACTAAATATGAGAATGAATAAAAAAATAATGCAAAAACATTTCATAATTTCCAGAAAAAGTAAAATATACTTGGATTTCTTAATTATATTGTGTTAAAAAAATCTCATCCCTAATTCCTTGATCTGATTTCTCATCATCTCATGTTCTGGAAGGTTAAGTAGACATTAAAGTATAACTTACTTTGAACAATCATCATCGGAGGAAGAGAATATAGTAGTCTTTTTTGTACTTTTTGGTTCAACTTTTTTTTTCAATACTTTTTTTCTACTCCCTTCATTATTTTTGGCCTGATCCTTTTTTTCATCTATCAGCCAATCAGTATCGCTCTGAAATGAAATCAGTTTATTTTAAAATAATTTCCTTAAAATTACTATGTTATTTAATTTGATTCAGTAGTATTTTAAATCACCTTAGGGTATTCATTCAAATATTCTGATAACATATATGAATAAAGAAAATCATGAAAATGAATTGTTAATCTAAGATTATGAACCATTATCGTGTTAAAACAGGATAGAATCCATCCTGAAGGGAACCCCATTTTAAATAATAAAATTCATAACTACAATTGGGTCATAACCATAAGTAAATATGTTAGTGATGATGATGACATTTTTGGTAAGGTAATAACATCCCAAATTATAAGTTAACTAATTTTAATAATGAAAAGATTAATTATAATTAATATTAAGGAGCAATGATTTTTTTTTTTTTTTTTTTTTGTGATTTCAGTCAATGGAGAGGCAAAACAAAATTAGGGAGATAAGTAGAAAATAAGCAACAAAGGGATAACAAAAGAAGAAAAAGTTAGAGGAAGTTGTAAGGTAGTTTCAAAGATAAAATGATACACAGAGATACAAAAATATAATAAGAAATAGATGAATAAAGTTATTTATAATTTAGAAAGAAAAAACAAAAAGAAACATCTGGTGTGTGCAACACACAACTTTCACTTACCGCTCAACGTTGGGCTATTATAAAATTTTCTAATTGCATTTTTAACTGAGCTAAAACTATAGTTAAGAGATTACAGCTAACTAATCATAAACACCATTAAAATAACAAAAGTTCTATTTATTATATCATTGGTTGATTATGGATTGTGCGATCTGTTGATTATGGATTGTACGACTATTAGTTATTTAAACTGTATTTTCCATTGCAAAGTTTACTAAAACGGAATTAAGAGATTTATATTTTCTGTCATATACAGGCCAAAAGTTGTCACACTAATTGCAAGTGGATACTGTTGGAATATCACAAAAGGAAATTTCATCAAACTATTCACTAATTTCAGAAGTAGTTGGGGGGGTGCGGTCAAATAAATGATCATATATTCACTAATTTAATTTTCTAAAAGGTTACATGATGATTTTTCAGAATAAACGGATGTTAGATACCTAAATATTTAAATATAATATCAGATCTAGATTTATTAAACTACAGTAAATATATTTAAGGTTATAAACTTATCTATGAAATAGTTTTATATTTCTCTTCTTCATTCACACAAGTACAATGAAACAGTATCTTAAACAATGTCATTGCCTTGAATCCGTTTAAATATAAATATAAATTTATATATCATATCAAATCTATAATCACTAAGCTACAGTAAATGTATTTAAGGTTACAAAACATATGGTTTATACATCCATGAAATGATTTTATATCTTACATCTACTTTCACACATGTACAATGAAATAGTTTTTTTAACAATTTCATTGCCTTAGTTAGATGGATTTTAAATACCTTTTTTCAAACTTAAAAATATTTTAAAAGTTTACATTTAGTTAGTAAATTTCATTTAATTTCCTTGAAAACGTGTGATTTACGTTAAATAATGTTAGTTTTAAGAGATTATTATTTATAATTTTTTTGCCACTCTCCTTCACCTTCTACAACTTTCTATATTAGATATTGTTTCCAACGATATCTTATAGGTATAGCTCCTGACTAGAATTTCCGGAGATTCATTTTCGACTTGGATATGCATTTTAATTTTTTTTCTCCTTTATTCAATTATCAAATTCTATCAAAAGTTATTTTTAGAATTTTTTTCATAACTTTTAATTATGAGAGGTAGTTAATTATTTGAAATGAACCATATTAAAGGTACTTTAGAGGAAGACGCATATGAACATTGGGCATTTAAGCTTTGTAAAGTGACATCAACGGGGATAAGACCTAAATGATATTAAAGACCACTTAATTATACAATGATACACCGAGGTTAATCAAAATCGTTAACGCCGTTTTTGAGAAAATTGTAAAAATGTGTTCAGCGTTGACATAACACAGCACTTCCGGTAAGCCGATTTTAAGGAAAAAGTTGCTAGGACATCTAACGTAATATCAGTTTTGTACAACTTTTTGTTTTCGAACTAGTGTTCACGTACACACAGACCATTTTTCGGGACCTGATTATTTAGACTCAGGGTACCTCAAAACGTGTATTTCCGTTGAAAACTGAGACTCGAAAATTTTCACGATCACAATATTTACCCTTACTATATATTATATATATAGGTAGGTGAAGGTAAAAAACGTTAAAAAACACTGTTTGGATTACTAAGGGACAAATTTTAAGCTTATTTAAGCTCTATGGTACGCTACTGCAATACATTTAGTAATTTTCATCTCTTCAGTAGTGAAGAAGAAAAAATGTAACAATTATCATTTATTTTTTAAAATTTCTTAATTTTCTAGCTACTCAAGGAACTTGTTATAAGACAGATACAGAAAATGTTGCAATTTCTGAAAATATTTTATTCCAAATCTTGATGCTACAATCTAATGTTTAAATACAGCGATAGCCAAACATCAATATCAATACATCAATCTAAAACCATTAGTGGTTTTACTATAAAAATAAATGTTTCAAAAACATGGTCTGTTTGCATTCCTAATTGCAAGGAATATGAAGTCACTTCACTTACTGTATAGTAGATCTAAGATGAGTTTGTCTGTAGGGAGAAGGGAGCTTACGCAGCCTTCCCCTACTCATGTTCCACCTCCCCGAAACACTATCATGAATTTATATACATTAATAATTACGTTTTTGGCATGAGAGTGAATAGTTTTCCTTCTACACTGTTTATTTGACATAGTAAATGAAAATTGGTAAAAGAAATGATAAGAAAATGTATAAAGGAAATTTCTAATTGTAAAACAAACTGTAGAAGCACATAGGAATGAGTAAAGATTTTGAAGACCGGGGGATTGGCGGGTAATTATTTTGCCACAGAGCATCTCTCACCCCCTCTACTCACCCACAAACTCATCTTAGATCCACTATACCAAACTGATTAAGTGTGATGAATGAACAAGGTTCAAGTACCTTATTGTTAAATCACTCAAGAAAATTTATTACACCATAAATCAAATAAAATTTTAAATACTCACCATTGAGTCTGAAGATGTATCCCAGTTAATAACTGATTTTTTTTTTGGAGGTGAAGTCTTTTTTTCTTTTAAAGATGAAGAAATTTCTGTACAGTCTTCAGAAACATCAACATTGACTTCTTGCGACATATTGGTTTCTGAAGGACTAGGTACCACTACAGAGCTGGTGGTTTCTGATTGGTTATTTGTACTTTCTGATTCTGTCATGTTGGTAGAAGAACTTAATGATATGCTTGTATTACTCACTGATTTGGGTTCATAGTTGGTATTATCTATTTCCTCTTCATTATCAATACTTATGGTTTTTTCTGTACTATTGGTAACTGCATCATGGTAATTTTTGTTCCTACTACTGTCGCTAGAAGCATTTATACTGTTTGATCCCTCATTTGAAAGTTCTTCTAGCATTAGTTTATTTACTTCACTAGGCTTACGAATACGGAGGCCACCATATTTGATTTCAGGTTCTGTTTCTTCCTTGTTATCTACACTATTAACACTTTTACTCTGATTATTTTCAACATTTTTCACAGAACAGACTTCATTGCTCTCAATTATTTCAACACTAGAATCACTTGATTCGCATATTAGTGCATCCCCAAGAGTCACTTTCCAGGTAGAAATGTAATCACACATTGTACCACGAAATCCATGTAATGCTTCGACAGATGAATCCAATAGGTTGTAAAAATTAAGCAAGGAATTATTAATATCATTAATGCTAAAAGTATCTGACACAAAAGGTTTCCCAGTAGCCTCATGCTTGATCTTCTTGACCAAAGACTCGGAAAAAACAAGGAGTTCATTACCAAGTCCATTTAGCCAATCTTTCACAGTGGGAAAATGATGATCTGGAAGTTCACTACTTTTAAAACAAGGACATTTAACTTTCTCATTTTCCTTCAAAGCATTCAAATTCCTATTGCTTTTCAGTAAAGAAACCCTTTCTCTGGTCTGAAAAAATTAAAAACCACATTTAATTAAATCACTAAAACAAATAATATATATATATATGATATAATAATGCAAATGCATAATCTGTACAGGTGAGATAAACTTGAGACAAACTATTAACAAAAATTAGTGACAATATATCATTCCTAACAATGGTAGAGACATAAGAACTCTACAAAACAATAAACATAAAACTGACAGACGAGATCAAATCATATTCCATATATATATCATTATATTATGTATATTGATATATGTTGTAAGTACAAAATGTGAATTCTAAAATTAAGTATTTCCAATTTTCATCTTTTTAGGCTCGTGACATGAATAGTTATCCAGGAGTGAAACTGGAAATCGTAACATTCATAGCATAGCAAACCCTCATTGTTTCCTTCTGAAACAACAGCAAAAGCATGACTTCCTAAAAAGTTTTGCCGGGAACGTTCTATTGAAAATTAGTGAATTGATGAAATAACTCTTTTTACAGAACACTGACAATAAATTGATAACAAGAATTTAAATTAATCCATTCCTATGTTTTATTTCTAAACCAACCATGAATAAAAACAAGATAGTACATTTACGAGCAAAAACAATGGAGGTTATAAATCAAAAACAATCTTCTTTCATACATATATTTTATATTTCATAAAATCTGAATCTGAATAATTAGAACTGCTACGAAAAAAAGATTTTAAAGTTTATATAATTTAAATGAAAAACAATTTATTTTTTAATTTTTAATTGTTAGTTTCAAGTTAAACAATCTGTGTTACTCATTAAATATTTGATAATAAAATGGTCTTGCCAATATGTAATGCAATTACATGAATTAATGATTTTAAAATGTATGTAATAATAGTTAAATTCAGAAATGTAGAATGCAAGGTACACAACAAAAACATAATTTAAGAAGTTTCTGGTAACAAGCAGCAGATAACTTTAAATTATAATAGAATTTAAAAATAATAAATCAACATTAATTAGCAACTACCTTTTTCTGATAAGGTTTTCCAACCATCATACACACTATAAAATTAAAGTTGTTTTTCTTCTATGAATGTGACATTGATCATAAGTAATAATAATCATAAAATCAGAATTAAGAAATTGACTTCATCGAAACTTGATATCCATCGTAGTATTTTCTCAAATTGAAAAACTTAAACCTATGTTTGTTATTGAAAAGTTTGAACCTCCCCCGAATACGGTAGTCAAACAATCAGTGTTGCTATAACTCTACAAATCTTAGCAGTGTTTACTCTAAAAACTAAGTGATATAAATTAAGCAAATTGTAGCACAATTTTAATCGATATAATAATAAAAAAGTTTTATAACTAAAATTTATTTCAAAATTTTAACTTTGGTTCAGTTATAGCGTACCTTACCCAATCAGGTTATGGGGTGGATATATTTTTGAGGTCACAAAACAAAAAATAAATAAATAATTATAATAAATAAAAAACAAAATTTATCTTGAATAAAAAAAACATTTTTTAATCATGTTTATCTATTTCTATTTTTTTCTGTTAGCCCCTATATCGCCATCACAGGCGGATTTACGGGGAGGCGCTTTCGGGCTGAAGCCCCTTCCCCAAAACGGTAAAATATAACCATGTTTTATAGAAAAAAAATATTAAAAATTAGCTCTTAAAGTATTCTTGTTCGTGTAATTATATTAAATAGGACTTCAAGAATCACTTGAAACACCATTTCATATAGGTAGTTCATTTCTTTCTTTTTTTTTTTTTAATTAATTATCGTTATAAATATATGAAAAAAAATGTTTCGGGCTGAAGCCCCCCTTCAAAATTAAATCCTGGTGATCGCCATCGAATCCATGGGGGGAGCTTTCGAACTGAAGCACCACTGTATTGGTGCAGACCCTACACGATCAGTCATGAATGACAATCACAAGACTGACATGAGTTGCTTCAATTACGATTGACTCTTAAAGTATTAATCAAACTGACGTTGTTTTATCTGTATAGACGTTGAGATAACAGGCAGTGTATTGCTGGCCTCCTCCAAAATGGTAAAATTTAACCATGTTTTATGGTAAATAATATTAAAAAATTATGTCTTAAAGTATTACTGCTCATTTAATTACATTAATTAGGACTTCAAGAATCACTTAAATACCGTTTCATATACGTAGTTAGTATTTTTCTGTTTTTCCAAAATAATTATCGTTATATATATGAAAAAAAAAGCTTCTGGGCTGAAGCTCCCCCAAAATTAAATCCTGGATCCGCTAGTGCTCATGTCTATTAATAATATATTTCATTAAAATAGCTTATAACACTGGCAGATCCAGAATTTAATTTTGGGGGGAGGGCTTCAGCCTGAAAGCTTTCTTCCATATATATATAAAACGATAATTAATTTGAAAAAAAAGTAAGAAATTAATTACCAATATGAAATGTATATGAAATGTTGTTTAAGTGGTTCGAAGCCTTATCTCCATCCCCATCCCCACATCCCCACATATATTATTACAGTAAAGCTCGAAATCGGCTTTGTACCAAATATAAGATCATGTCTTGCCCAAATACATGAATGGGATACCGTTGGATTCATAGTCTCACAGGGGATTAGCGAATCGTATTCTCCACTTTTGATTTTCTTTCTAAAATAAATAAAGTCGATACAAACATTTTGCTAGGCTTCAATACTGGAACGGTGGTAAGTCTGTGGATCGATCCGGAACAAATTGGGCTTTTGAAGATTTTGATGAGTACAATAAGACCCGGATAGTTCTTTCGGTGCGTTTTCAAGCCCCAAAACGTATTATTTTCGAGATAATGCAAGGCATAGTATTCACAACCACACAACCTTACGTTAATTGTAGTACTGTCATTGAATACATGCCTCATTTCGTCGATTTGAAGTCTCTATGATCGATAGAGAAGTAGTTTATATTATTTATCAATGGTGGTTTTGATCGACAAACCGTATTATCGTTAATTCATCTCCAAATCTCGAGATTGAGCCACCAATTTTGAAGGCTTCCTTCTCCTTCAGGCGGACAAAATAGTCCAATCAACCCGAAAATTCAGGCAAACAAATTATGAAAGAAAATAAACTTTATTTGCGAATGACTAAAAAATTATACATTTCCCTTTATGTGTATGTCTATCATGCTTATGCCCATGATTATATAAAATATTACTAAATTCCCTAGAAGAGGAAAAAAAAAAATCATCGATATCGGACAATTTTTAGCAAAGATACAGCTTATTGAAATTTGTAAACATGTTAGTTCCAAACTTTAATGAAGCAACTTTCGATAACCATCTCTGTTAGTTTACGTAAGCCCCACTACCAATGCCGGCCATGGGGTTATAGCCCTGGGGCGCGGACCTAGAGATGCGCCTGACTCTTGATATACATTTCTGATTTTCATTTTTAAAAATCTGATGCGGTTCGCACGTCACACGCTTTTCACTTACTAGCCTTAGAGTAGATAGTTCTTTTCATATAAAGGGAAGTCAGAGTGAAAACGACGGTATAACTTCACTTTAAAAATTACCAATTTGTTATCACCCATCAAATCTGTTAAATTTATACATTTGCATCACATTACATTACATTTTACGACTGCGTATAGAAGGGGCGTCCAAACGTTTTGGGCTCGCGGGTCTCGTTGAGATTTATTACGCGGGTCACAGCTTCCAAAAAAAAATCGTATTCTATAAATGACACTTCAGCTGTGAAATGAGGTTTCTAAGGTGGAAAAAACATGCGATAAATATTGTAGTAACCCCGTGTGTGAGTAATTTGCAAAATTTTATATTTTTAAAATTTTACAATCTTACTTTAATTTACAATACTACAATTTACATTAATGACCTTCCCCTCCTGCTCTATCATTCCGAATACCATATCTATGCTGACGATTTCCAAATATACCTGTCCTTTCCCCTTCTAACCTATTAGCCGCCACAAAAAGCTTCAAGAAGATTTAAATAGAATATATGACTGGGCAGGAACTAACAAGCTGAAGTTGAATGCTGAAAAGACCAAGGCAATCCTAATAGGCTCCAATCACCTCCTCAAAACTGTTCCTAACTTTCCAATCCTGTTCCTACATGATAATCCCATTAAATTTTATTCCAACATCAAAAACCTTGGAATAATCTTTGATCAAACCCTTTCCTGGAAAAACCACGTGTCTGATATCTCCCGACGTACCTTTTCCACCCTAAAAAACTTAAATAGACTGCACCACCTTTTTCCTTTTGAAATCCGTAGACTCCTGGTCATCTCCTTAATATTTCCCTACTTCGACTATTGCTGCACGGTATATGGAGGCTTCTCTGGGGATCTCGAGGCGAAACTAAAACGTTTGATAAATTTCTTTGTACGATTCATCTTCGGGATCCCAAGAGACGCCCCTGTTTCCTATTTCTATGAAGAGTTGAAGTGGCTTTATCCTTCCTACCGCCGTAAGTATTTCCTGGCATCCTTCCTCTTCCAAGTAATTCACTCCCGTCGTCTTCCATACATCGCCGAGCTCCTTCAATTTAAATCTTCTGTCCACTCCCGCAATACCTGTTCCCGGTTTTCAGATTTATATATAATGGCCCACAGAACCGCTGCTTTCGATAAATCTTTTATTATTCGATCCTCTTCCCCATGGAACTCCATCCCTCCCCACATCCGTCAATCCAAAACCCTTCCTACCTTTAAATCCCAACTGTTTAATCATTTCTTATACATCCAGTCCTCATAAAATTGTAAATAGTTACTACTGTAAATATGAATATAAATTATTAGATCGTTCTTTATTATTTTTACTTCATGTTTATTTTCATTTTTTTATTTTTTTATTATTAACTGATGTAAATTATAAAACAACTTATAATTTCTCTTATTATTATTTTTTATTTAATTATTATTTTTTTACTATTTAATAAAACTATATTCTTGTTTATGTATCTCTGAGGCTCCTTAGCCCACATTTTTGTCTCTTTGTATTATTCTAAAGGGACTCGTCCCAGAATAAATAAAGCTTTATTGTTATTATTACTTAAGAAACTTCCGCGTGCCGGATTGAAGGTGCTTGCGGGTCGCAGTTTGGCACTAGCGGATCCAAGATTTAATTTTGGGGGGACTTCAGCCCGGAAGCTTTTTTTTTCCATGTATATAACGATAATTACTTTGGAAAAACAGAAAGATACTAACTACCTATATGAAATGGTGTTTAAGTGATTCTTGAAGCCCTACTAAATGTAATTAAACGAGCAATAATTCTTTAAGGCATGATTTTTTTATATTTGTTACCATAAAACGTTGATATTAGTGATATTGATATTAGTACTTCAAAATTACTAGTTTTTCAAAAATATTTGCAATATCGATGAAAATATCATCTCCCGGTAATATCGATATTTCAACTTAGTTTTAGGACAATAATTCGTCAGTCCCGTCCATAAAATGAAAGTGAAAATAAATATGAACTTGCAATATGATTAAATAGTATATTGTAATTAACGCGATTTAGTCTTAGTTGACATCAATTTGTTGTAAAATTGTAAATCATAGGCCATCTTTTACGCGGGATTAGGGACGTTAGTTTGTACGTTTTTTTACTTTTTCCAGTCATTATTAATGATTTTTTGTTACCGAAATAATCAAAGAGAGCACAGACGACATTACGGAATAATTTTTTTTTTTTTTGTTTTAATTTCTTTTTTGAGTATTATAACAATCTGTCTGTTGGACATTGGTTATAGTGAGGTAGGATGACATTCACACTATATGTACAAAAAAATAAAATAAATAGAACAAAATAATAATCAAAAGTATATACAATAGACAATAAAATAAAATAACCTAAAAAATAAGAAAATTAAAACTAAGAAAAAAAAAAACCACATGCATACCTATATACAATCCGGCGAGGGAACTCCAGGAGAACCCTGCGCTACTCTCCCAACCGCGTTACTGGTACTAAAGCCAGCGGAGATTGGTCGAGAGCACTTAACGGAATAATTAAAACAAAAACTAGTCGTATGAAACTGCTGCACCAGTTTTTTTTTTTCCATTGCTAATGAGTACGTGTCTGATAGATGTCTTTTAGTGCTACATAAGCGTTGTATTATTGCTTTTATCAATTAAACCTGTACCACTGCAACCCATGAATGGTCTTAGGTTCAGTACTTCGTAACGAAGTACTGTTTCAAGGCCAAAATTTGTGCAGGGAATTGATCGAGCCGGTTTTCCTCGTTCATTATTTATTAAATTATGAGTACCCACATTGTAGAGGCTGGATGTGCTGCAGGAGGATTCACCGCTAATGAAAAATTACTTGTCATCAGCCGGATTCCAACCTAGGACCTTGAGCTTAACACTCTAAATACTGAGCCACAACACTCCCTCTGTTATCGAGTAATTTTTTTAAATTTTAGAAATCAAATTACAGCTATTTAAAATTGTAGTTGTTAATTGCATTGAAATTACATTGGTCCGAGTTGTAGTTGTAATTTTGGAATCCAATTATAATTAAAGGGGTTCATGAAGTAATTGTAATAATAATTAAAATTAATTGAATTTTTGCACTTCCAAATTACATTAATTAGTTGTAATTTAAATTAATGTTTGCCAAAAATTGCTTGCAGGTCTGATAACCTACCGGGCGCACAACATATTTTGAAACTTGATTATTGAGACCTTTTCCGTGAAAACACGAATTTGAAAACTTACAAGATCACAATACTTTCTCCTATAATATATATATATATATATATATATATATATATATATATATATATATATATATATATATATGTATACTTATATATTTCATATATAGACAAGATGAAGTAAAAAATATTATTGAATATTTAATAGTTGACCGTTGCATTATAAAGGAAGGAGATGGTCCGGAGTGGGGGTCAGAAATAGGCTAAATAGTGGTAAAACTATTTTTATTAAAAGCCGATGTTTCGACCCGACTTTGCAGGTCTTCTTCAAGGGTAGAACGGACAAGATATACTTCTATAGATCTTCAGGAGAAATTGATAGAAAAGGGAAAAAGGAATATAATATGAAATAATAGACATAAAGGAACGTGGAGAAACTAAAGAGAGGAAATTAAAAATTAAATAAATAGGTGAATAAAATGAAAGAATGAAATTAGAGACTTAAAGGTGTGTTCAGCTAGGAGTTCCACTTAGAACTGGCCCTGGAGTCCATTCTAGCCCTGAAGAAGACCTGCAAAGTCGGGTCGAAACGTTGGCTTTTAATAAAAATAGTTCTACCACTATTTAGCCTGTTTATGACTGCCACCCCGGACCATCTCCTTCCTTTAAAAAATATTATTGTTAGGTTTGAGGGTAGGATATATGCTTTTTTCAAATATATTTTTTGATAATTAATTTAGTATTTATTAATTAATTTAGCATTTAAGCGACTATGAGCACAGAATACTTAAGCCTTGAGGAGATAGAATACTTTTCATCACCTCTACTGACAACTTACGTGTTTTTATTTAAGCCACCCTTTATAAATACCCATAATCTCCAGTCACAGAAAAATATCTATTAACTCTTCAAAACATGAAAAAATTGAAAAGGTATTATTTAGCTATTTTTTAAAGTGCTCAATTGGCATTATTCGCAATTATAAATTGGTAACTATTGGATTATTTATGAGTTTTTTTTTATTAATTAACATCTCACCCAGACACGTTTCTCATCATAATCTCAAAATTCATTTTTAAACTTTTGTCACACTTGATTCGAAATCGGCCACATTATGTGTTGTCTGGACCCGATTCCATCTCGATTCATATAAGACTTCAAGGGTTAAAAAAAAGATTTATTTTTGACAATTACACGGCCATATTTCACTAAAATGCAGGTGAAATATAAACTAACCTGTCAACGTTTACCAGTTCAGGGATTATCAAGGCTGAAAAAACAAGATCACACATTCATGAATATCGCCGGTTTATTGCAAAAAGTCACTAAGTATATTTTTGATGGAGCTGAACCTTTTAAAACGATTTTGTGGATTAGGTTCTATTTATAAAAAATATGAGATGTTCACAAAATGGCACAAATCTTTTACACATCAAATATAGTCATAGTTAATATAGCGATAATGGACGGGGTAAGATGTATGAGTTCATGGTTGAACAAAGTTTTTTTTACTAAAGATTCATCTTGTAAGTCAGTACCTGATGGAAGTTTTTATAGTACTACGTTGCAGTATATTACATCGTTTTAATATCCAAGTACTTGTCTAGTAAGTGATTGTTACTATTTTTCACAGCCTTTTGAGTGGATGTTGAAATTTTTTAGATGTTTCGAGGCTAGGGCATCCCCATGGGCTTGAAGAATGTCCATAAAGTGTAGTATGTAAATGAAATATATGATAAAAGAGAATTTTTCCTTGGCAATAAATATCTACACAACAAATTGCAATAAAATTGTGAGAAAAAAATTATATTAAACAGTTAGATAGATCTCCCATTCTGAATCTGTAGAGTTTTTATCTTCTTCATCGTCTTCGTCGTCATCTTCATAGGTATCTCTCATCCAACGATAATTGTTAAAAAATCTAAGATGCTTTGGATAGGCATAGTTTGCTTTATCATACCTGTATCCTACGTTGGGACCATAGATATAACCGTATGGATAGATTTTGCCAAATGGAGGGATGTTGGGTGAATAAAGATTGTTATAAGAAAATGGTGGAGGAAACATCTGACGATATTCGGGTGGTTTGTAATAAATCGGTTTCGGCTGAATTGGATCTTGTTCAGCACCAATCAGTGATAAAGACAGCTTTTGTGTTAATGGATCTCTCACTACAACAACAGGTATGTCAGAGAGGCTTGGTGGTATCCTCACTACCACTTTGGCGTCCTTCTTATTTCCTGTTCAACAATATATCCAATTAGATAAAACTTAGCGAAATATGTAATCAATAAACACATTAAAAATAGTATGAAAAAAATCTCACAGCTAAAAAAAATATAAATTATGTTAATTAAATAAAAAAATGTATGACGTATAAGGCGAACAGGTTCAAATGGAAACGGTATAAAAATATTTTAAAAAATAAATAAACAACCATTCAACTTTCCACTATGAGTATTAACTTGGTTTGAAAAATTTTTAGGCCTCCGTAAATTTCTGAGTGGCTTTCACTAATCTCTCTCGTTCAAGATACCTGGAGGTTTTGTTGATATTGCAAGTTAGGTTTTTTAAGTCATTGCTCCATTGGGAAGAAATATAACAAATCATATAGATCGCCTTAAAACTGGGAGATCTTCATTAATCGTCGAACTGTTGAAAAAAGTAATTAACTGCTGGACAGAACTGAGCTAAATGAGTGATGATCAATTACCTAGACAGTGCATTAATAGACATAGAGCTCTGGATTCATCTGGAGTAAAACCTGGCCCAATCTATAATTGGGTCACCTAAGTAAAGCTGATTGTGGCAGTAGTAGGAGTTCACATGTTCTAGAAATCATTGAAAAAATGAGAAACTATCAGGCATTCAAGGACATACTGTCATGGAAGGCCATCGTGCTGGGTCGAGAAATACTGGTATCTTCGCCATCACCGAAACGGACCTACCCCGACTGATGGAAGAGACGATCTAACCCTTCTTCCGAGATTACGTCAGCGGGTGGAAGGAAGTGGTGGGCCCTTCTCACTTTAGTCTTGGTAGAGTTCCGATACCCGATATCGGCGAGTCGGATGAGAATGAGACACAAGAAAATGGCAGATGAGAACCAACGGATGTAGTGGACCAGGTGGTCTAGGTGGCAATCCGGACGGTACAGATTAAGCCGATTGCAGAGTGCCGGGAGAGTTTGCCACGTGATCCAGCAGAGGATATGCTTCGGTCCCATCAGGAGTACCTCCGTGCACGAGCCGTCACACCGTTGAACCTAGTATATTGTTCTCATCATTAGAATATGATTTTTTTTTTTTATTTGTTTATTTAGAAATATTACATTCTGTCACATCAAGGACATTTATAATAGTGATCAGAGAAAGCACACTCACACTCTATTTACAATAAAAAAAAAATAAATAATACAGAAACTTAATAATAATAAATACAATAAAATAAAATAAAAATAAATACAATAAAATAAAATAAATGTATATAAACAAAAGAACTAACCTAATCATACACACTCGGGCTTGAGTGGAGGATCTGGCCATTGCCAAAACTCCAATAGATGCTTATTTACAAAAGGTCTCTGGGCCACTGCCGCTTCAACCTTCGAGGAGGATTGTAAGGATGGGTGGTGCTGGATAGAGATTGTGCAAGGGGATTTGGATGATAGGTAAGGTTTTGGTGAAATTTGGAGAATTTTTCTGGAATAAGGTCTAGGACAAATGGGATATTAAGGTCATGGTGTAGGATTTTGTTATTTACATAAAACGGAGCATCAACTATTGTTCGAAGGACTTTAGATTGAAAGGATTGAATACGTTTGATGTTAGAAGCTTTTGCTGTCCCCCAAAGTTCAAGTCCGTATGTCCATATAGGTTTCAGTATTGTAATATGATTTAATGTTGTATAATAAGAAATATTGATATTAAAGTATTTTATTGGCAGTAGTGAGCGTAAGTATACCCAACTTATTAACCCACTACAGCTGAAATCCCGAAACACCGTGGGCCAGAAATGGCTGGTAGGGAGAAAGAATAATAATATAAAAAATGCATCCAAGGACATTGATGGTGTTCTAAATGCTTGTTCAACCTCCAGAAATAAAGAAACCTGCTCCTTCAATATCACTGGACCAGAAGATTATTCGCAGTTCAAGAATTAATGAATAGTTCGGTCAATAAATGATTATAGAAGGAAATCGCTGAGACACAATTTTTGACTTCGGGAAATTGTTTGGAGTATTTAGAAAGTAAACATACTAAAAGTCCCGACTCCTAGGTGGTGAGCCAGGTGTGGGGAGGAGGCACTAGAAAGTCTTTTGTTTGAGGTTTTCGCTTATATCTAGAAAACTAATTTCCGTGATATCCATCCTTAAATATGGCTAATTTTATAAAAAAAAAAAAAGAAAATACAATGTTTGCCTCATATTTATTGACGTATTTCGGGTTTTCTCTTGTATCAGGAAAAATATCCATCACATCGACAAAGACGTCTTATGCAAAATTAAAGCTGATAAAATTAGCAATATGATTGGCAATATACTTTTTTTCATTACCACGCTTAGTTTCCGAGATATCCATCCTTAACTATCGCTAATTTAGATTGTAAATGTTTACAACATGTTTTTTTACTGTATTTGACTAGTTAACTCTTGATTGCTTCATTCTATGATTAAGTCATGCAGAAGAAAGTTTTTAAGAATTACTTTAATTAGTTTACCTCCAACGGTTCAAAAGTTTGATCAATTATAACTTTACATGTCAATTCCGAGAATCAGCAGATAAAAATAATTTTTATAATATTTGTTGTTACACACAAACAATATAAATACATGTATATATATGCGTGAGTGTGTGTTTTTGTATGTAGGTGTATACGAGTATCTATGCAGAGAGTTAGAGCAATATAATAACGTATATCATAAAAAAAAAATTTTCTGCAAATTTTCGGTATTGACATGTAAAGCTATAATTGAGCCAACTTTTAAACCGTTGACAGAAATGTCCATTTTTTAGATTTATGCCAGGTTTTAAGGCGTTCTGTTCCACTTTCATTTCGTCATTGAGGACATTTCGTAGAGCATTATCTCAAAATGGACGATTTTAGTTCTTAAAAATTTTGGGTCTGGCGCATTCCATTTGAACTAGAATTTGATACTTACATTAAAACCTTCAAAACCCATTTTGTTCCATTCCGATTCGCCAACTTTTTGCACAGTTTTGAGTTATAAAATATTCTGCTTTTAACTATCACTTTTACTCAATTAACAGTAATATTCAGAATATGATAATCTAACATTATGTTAAGAAATAATGTATAGTAGATTCCTAACTGATATCGTTTTTATATTTTAACGAATTTCAATGTTTAATGAGTGAGATTTTACCTGCATGCTGCTTCGCTACATAACGCTGTGTCTCTGTCGTAGGACTAGGTTGCGTCTGTGAATACCTAATTTCGGTAGTAAGGAATGTTGATTTCCGCCTGCAATGTTTTCTGTTTTTCCTACCTTTTTCTTTCTTCTTTTCAAAATTCTTTCCTGAATCATTCTTATCATATCCTTTTCCAGGTATGAATGTAGGAGACAGGATATCATCCAGTCGATCTTCACCTCCAGAACATGTTGGAAAATAGAGGTCAACAGGAATTTTGGGGTATGGTGGAGTCTCAATATGACGAAATCTTGTATCTGTTAATGTTTTGGTATAATCTGTACGCTGTTCACAATTGTTTTCAGAGTTCTTTTTATCCTGAAGAAGAAAAAAAAAACACAGGTGAATAAACTACTTTAGTTACAAAACATTTTAAACTTTAAGAGTAATGTTAAACTTTCGGCAGGAAAAACTGAGTGTTTTTAATTTATTAACTTTAAATTTCTGTTCAGTTTTCATTGTAAGCTTAAGGCAAAGATGGAATATTAATAATATTTTTGTTGTGCATTTATTTCTGAATACAGCCGAGGTCAAAATTGAACTGAAAAGCTCAAACACTTACTTTCCAATACAATTGTTCTTACCGGATTTCAGGAATTAATTTATTTTTTTTTTTTAATAACAGTATTTATTCTGAAAGAAAAAAAAAACACCGATATGAAATGATGTTTAAGTGGTCCTTGTAGGCAAACAAAAAGGTTAATACAGTAATTACAGGAACTTTAATGCTTTTAAAAACAAATCTTATATAGATACCTTATTATGTTTGTCCCTGACATGTGCATTTACTAGCTTTATATGGATTATAATTTAAAAGAGAATATCGCGGGGTTATAGCAAAAAGTCATTAAGTGACATTTAAGAACTTTATGAATTTTCTCTATGTGAAATTAGAAAATAATATTCTTACAAGGAGAGGGTACAGTAAGTAGGTCACCGATTTCAACCGAAAAATATTGGACACATCTCCGAGTTCTTTCCAAAGGGTCCCACCAGCTAGGAGCCGAATTTATATAATTTCAACCAAAATCAGTGTTATCTATTTTTGCACTGGCTTTGTCCGGATTTTTAGGTTATGCTGTGTATCAATCGATTTAATGTTTTGTGCAAAATAAGAAAAACATATTTACTATCGTATTAAATTAATTAGAATGTAACATAAATTACAAAAACCAAAACGCGCTTCCAATATAGTAGGCCAATTAAATGTTTGTTATCAAAAAGCAAGTAAGATTCTTTTATAGAGCCCTTCAAAATTCTTAAATATAAATTTAAAAATATAACATTAAGTACTTCATTTTCTTGGATTTCCGATCTTTTTTTTTTTTGGGCCGTCAACTAAAGCATTCATAACCCCTCAGAATTTTTCTCAAATTCAACAACAATATAACCGTAGGAAAGATCAATTATTGCTCTTCCAACAGACACCAATAACTTTTGGATTTAATCTGTTTTAGTTTTATAGTTTAGCTACAACAACTAGTATTAAAGGGTTTTTTGAGGTGCAAAAAACGAATATCTGCTTTATATATCCCTAAGAAAATATTGACTCTAGATAAGAGACCGGTTTTGAATAAATATTATATTTTACAGATAGCTACATTATTGGCACAATTTAGACTAATCGACATATCAATGTGAGACTAAATATATTTTTTAGAGAAGAACAAAGTTGATATTCGTTTTTCGCAACCTCAAATAGCCCCTAAATACGAACTTTTCTATCAATCTAAAAATTAAAACTTTTTCCACGAAAATTTTGCCTAAGCTCGACCCTTTGAAATTTTGTTCACAGCCACAAAAACTGTGATAATTTTAGAAGCAATCCACCGATCCCCACGATAATTATTATGAATTGAGGCTCTATATGCTAAAAATATTTTTTTTCTCGCCTTCTAGAAATCATTGGAACGAACGGCGGTATATGTGTCCAATATTTGTGGATGTTGTATCACCGAAAAAAAAAATGGGTTGAAATCGGTGACCCACTGACTGTAGTCTCCCCTTGTTAAAGTATTATGATATATGATAAATAAGAAGGCGTATGTCATTTTCATGTATGTACAGTGTTTTTCTTTAGATAAATAAGGTCGAAATTCACAAAAACATATTCAACTTGGCAGAGGAGAAAGCTGTAAGAGAGGCCGGGATTCGGATAATCCTGCATAATCTTCAATCACCTGACACAGCTTTTTGGTTTTGCTGATGATACTGATATCATAGGAAGGTCTGAACGGGTTCTCAGAGAAGCGTTTACAGTCCTTGAAGCAGCTGCAAGACGATTGATCTAGAAGTCAACGAGAAGAAAATCAAGTATCAAGGTAGGATCTTTTATGTTTGAGAGAGTGAAAAGCTTTATATACGTTGGGTCTGAAGTTAATAGCAAGAATGACATGACTCAAGAAATACAGAGAAGGATCACGGCTGCCAATAGACGTGTCTTTGGACTTGGCTGACACTTTAGACGTACCTCTCGAAGAAGACCAAGCTGATCATATACTAGACCCTTGTAAGGCCAATTTTGACGTATGGCTCAGAGGCATGGACGATGACGAAAAGTGATGAGATGAAGCTGAGTGTGTTCGAGCCAGGAGTCCTCAGAAGGATCTATGGTCCAGTAAAGGAGGGAGATGTCTGGAGGGAAAGAAAAAGTAGGGAGCCCAGTTCTGTTCATACAGACATCGACGTAGTCACCTACATTAAACTTGCCAGACTAAGATGGGCAGGGCATGTGGCCTGAATGAGCGCCTGTGAAATACCCAAAAAATGTTATGATTGAGGCGCTGTACGTCGCTAGACGGGTAGGAAGGCCGAGGGAAGAGATGGCTAGACAGCGTGGCCTATGATGCAAGAACCCTGCTTGGGGTACCGAACTGGAGAACTGCAGCAGAAGACAGAGCCAACTGCCGGAGGCACTTGGAGGAGGCTCAGTTTCGGTAACGGGACGTGGCGCCACATATATATGAATGTATATCAAAAACGCACTTAGTGATTTTTTGCAATAAACCGATGATATATTGTAATTGTTTAAGTATTTAACTTAAATCACTCACAAAAACAATTATGTACGAACAAAAAAAATATTTGCAATTTGGAAGGCTTCAATCCGAAAGCCCTCTCCCAAAAATTCGTCAGTTTAGCAACCTGGTATCTATCCGTTTATTGCTTGATATTTATGAATCTATATATTCTAGTATATCTATTCTTTACCGAAATATATATTTCTATTTATATATTATGTTTCGATAAATACGTTAATGTACCTGAGCAATATTGCGCTAATTTATCCTAAAACGCAAAAGCGTTTATGAGCCTAGTAAATCAGTGGTTGATCCAGGAATTTACAGAAGGGGAGGGAGGCAATAGCCGATCCAGGATTTAATTTTGGGGGGAGGCTTCAGCCCTAAAACTTTTGTTTTCATAAAAATAACGATAATTACTTTGGATAAACAGAAAGTGACTAACTACCTATATGAAATGGTGTTTAAGTGATTCCTTAAGTCGTTTTAAATGTAATTACACGAACAATAATACTTTAAGAGGTATTTTTAATTTTTTTTTTCTATAAAACATGGTTATATTTTACCCTCTTGGGGGGAGGGGCTTCAGCACACGACTCCCCTCCTCCCCCCTCACCCCTGTAAATCCGCCCGTGTTGGGAGGGACGCCTTAAACACGACATTTTAACATAAATTCAAATAGTTTCCAAGAGATCAGAGCACTCTAGTGTATGATTATAGAAGGAAATGGCGTGGAAACAATTTTTGACTTAGGGACATTGTTTGGATTAGTAAGGAGGTAAACATATTAAAGTCTCCACTTCTAGGTGGTGGAACAGATGTGGGGGCGCTCTTAGAAGGTCACTTTCTTCGAGTTTTCGCTCATATCAGAAAAATTATCTATCGCACCGACAAAGATATTCTGTTCAAAACTAAAGCTGATGAAATTTTCAATATGAATGATGAATGATGCAATATCGTTATCTCGCTTAGTTTCCGAGATATCCGTCGTCAACCATAGCTAATATGGAAAAAAAAATGTTTGCCTCTTGTTTTTTACTTTTGATTCCTTCGTTCTACGATTAATTTGTGAGGAAGAAAGGTTTTAATAATTAAACTTCCTCAACGAATATGTATTATTTTCCTAGTTTATCTTTAAAGATTCAAATGTTATATCAATTATAACTTTTTATGTCAATTCCGAGAATTTGCAGTAAAAAATAATTTTTATTACAAACTTTATTGTATGTTTGTATACAAAGAGATTTAGATGTATAGGGAGTTAGAGCAATATAATAATAACGATTATTATTAAAATTAATTTATCCTGCGAATTCTCGGAATTGGCATATGAAGTCATGATTGATCTAACATTTGAACAGCTACAGATAACCTAGTAAAAAAATATACATATTCTTGAAATTTAATAAAATATATATTAATATATAAGAAAATTTATTTCTTAAAAATTTTCTTCCCCATGACTTAATCGTAAGCAATTAATTGTTAGCTAGTCAAATGCAGTAAAAACCATGAGGTAAATTTTTTTTTTACGAAATACTTGAGGACAAAGAGTTATGTTGAGTACATTTTTATAATTAATTTATTAATTTAATATATGTATATTTTTCTTGACAGTAATTTTTGCATATGTTATATATTCCTGGTAGTTCATATATATATAACGTGGGTATATAGTTCATATATATATAATAATCATATATATATATATATATATATATATATATGATTATTCCAAATCTACTATTAACGACTGAAACCGTTCATAACATTTAAAAGCACCGTTAAATTTCTATTAAAACGTCAATCAAAATAAATATTCCAATATTTAAAAAAATAAATTTTTCTGATATATTTATTACTTTGTATGTTTCCAACCTGTGTTACACGGATCCACTCACAAATATGGATTATAAATAATGTCTGTTCCATAATCTTCGACGGGTGATTAATATTTGAAATTAACATGAAACACATAAACCATCAGTTACAAATAAAATTAAAACTAGCTAAAAAGAAAGTTTTTATATAAAGATTTTAGCTACTACTTAAAGAAAACTTATGGTACTTTCGCGTAAAAAATATTTTTAGCACTTTTTCGGTTGTTGTCATCGACATTAAAAATATTCCTTCTGCACCCATTAGGAGCTTAGACAAGGAGATTGTCTTGTGTGCCTACTTTTTAACTTGGCCCTGGATGTGTTGTGATATCTGGCATCCACGTTGGTGGTTCAATAGGACTGCAATAATCCTTTGGTATGCGGATGATATTAACATAATGGGAAGAACTTTTGAAGCAATGAAGGATGTATTTTTGAAAATATAAAGAATAGCTGAGAGAATGGGACTAGTTCTTAATGAGGCCAAAACAAAATATATGGCTATAGCCCCCTGTGGAGGAGTATTCCTTTGAGGGAATGAAGCAATTCATTTATCTCGGCTCATAGGTCAACTCCCAAAACGATATTGCACAGGAGATTCAGCGTATGCAAATAGGTGTTATCATGGATCACTGGGCATTTCAAAAGCAGAGTAAGTATCCCGAGTCACTAAGATCCGCCTGTATAAGACATTAGTAAGGCCAGTAATTACTTATGCTACGGAATGCTCGGATATCACCAGGAATCAAGAGGTTCTGCTAAAATTCGAGAGGCAGATCCTGAGAAGAATCTTAGGGGCAATAAACCTCGGGTGAGTCTGGAGATAACGGACTAAATCCGAATTAGTTTAATGCTGATGTGGTCACCTTTATTAAAGTCTTTATATCTATCCATTGGGTTTTTAGCCTGCCATATGGTCTTTTGCCTAGACACGGGAAATTTATTTTTGTTTCGGAATTGATGAATTTTCATCCACCAGTCGTCTTTGTATCATGACCGTCGTCTTATCATGAAATCTTCTTGTCTTCGTATCATGACATAATGTTTGACCAGTTTCTGTAGAAAGTTCTTTGTTAGTCATTCTTCTTTATGTGTAAAGGAAGAAATTTGATACACCAGATTTTCGTCTCAATCTTTCAATACTTATGTCTAGGATGCTAGATTGTGACCAGGTCTCATAGCCGTATATCTGGGCTGCCTTTGTCATAGCAATTCAATTCCTCAATTCCTTTGAAAGCAAGAGAGAAGAAAGCTCTTTATTTACTGTATTTATACGCTTGTCTTCTTACGGTTAGTCATTCATTGAAATTATTGTCGAGGAATTTAAACTTTTTATTTAATTTTATAAAACAACCAAAGCAATGGAATTGGACAGGATTTCAGTATTTAACATTTTGGCAAAGTAAATGCGAATTTTTCGGACACAATAACGTTCACTAAATAGTTGGATAATATTTGCAAACCATCAAATTTGTCTATTTTTCATTTATAAAAAAACAAGGCGTTGTGATCTCTTATTGTCCTTTCGCAACATTTTTAGCTTTGGAAAGTTGTGATATGAGGATTAAGATTTTAGTTTAAGACTAACTGAGGAGGATTAAGACTTACGTAAAATAATTATAGTACTTACCATAACTTTGAAAATTAAAATATGGGTAATTCTTTCGTTTTCACAGAAACTGCCAATAAATGTAGCGTCCGGGTTCCATTAAAAATACTGCCTTCTTGATCTTTACGTTGGAAACAGTCTTGGAGAACCACAAATAAGAGATGTTAGGAACCGAATTTTGAACATGGGTCCTGAAGATTGTAAGCTGTCTAATATTTAAATTCCTCTAATGTAGACAGTTCGAAAAATAATATTTTGATCACTAAAAAAGCACAGTGAAAGCGAAACGGGCCGATTTATTTTACATTCAGCGTTCAGAAATCAAATTTTCTTATTTCTGAAATGATCCAGCCAATTAGTTACAATGGCTCTGGGAATGATTTGATAATGATTAATGCCTCATAATGCCTAGTGCTTTATTTGTAATTTTGATCAGGTTGCGAGAGAATCAGTATAAACATGCTTGTACAACTTCGAAAAAATAACTAAAAATATCATTTACGCTGATACATTTTTAGTATCTTTTAAAACACGCCGTGATCGTAAATTAATCATGTTCATAAAAACTATGAAATTTAATGTTCCTATCAAGGCTATTTTTATTTTGTGGAATATTATTTTGTTTATCCACATAAGTTTTGGGTGTTATTTAGTAAGTCAGATGTACTTATTGCTTTATTTCTGGTTATCCGCTTTTCTAAGACAGATGGGGACTCTAGAAGCGGCATTTATGTGTATTTAATATATCTAATTATACACATTTATGTTTTTATCGGTACCAGAAGGGAAATGATCTATTTAAAAGTATACCAATTATGCATTATGTATGTATAAAGAATAAGACAAGCTTGATAATTTGGTATTTAGATATATAGATTTTTCGGTTGTAAGGATGTTGAGAAAAATAGTTTAGAGTTGGTAGGTTTGGGGTACCAATTGGTGGATAAGGTATTATTATTATTTCTGGAAATGAGGAGATCAAGAAATGGGATGGAATTATTTGATTACATTTTAATGAGAAAATTGAGTCAAGGGTGCTATGAGTTGAATGCAGATAGTATGTTTGGCAACGTCGGCACTAATAAAAACTTTATAATGACTGCGTCCTGAATATTTATCACCCATGATATGTAGAACAGTCGATTAACTTCCTTCAATAATTATTTATTGTAATATCTTGATAATTTTACAATCTTCCTTGCAAATAAGGGCAGGTTCTCAACACCGTCCCAAGTCTACTTCAAAGGTATTGACACTTTTTTATTATGGCTCTATTTAGTGTAATATTCTCGGAATATATTCCAATTTTATGAAATAGATTTTAATTAACACATCAGACATCTTCAATACATAGCATCAGTCTTGTGACGATTAGGTATGAAAAAGGCATTTATAATTCAAACTTAACGCAAGTTGAACCGCCGGCAAAACAAATAATGCTTATTTTTTCCTAGTCACTAAGGTGATGGAAATTATATATAGGAAAATCGGTGGGATAATATCTCATGTACTGCTTATGGATGAACATTAAGGGAATCATAATAAGTTGAGTTATTATGTAGAATTTAGATACTAAGAATTTTATTCCAGTGATGGGGTTCACTAATCATGTTAGTTAATCCGACTTATCAATTATCCTAAAAAGTAGATTTATCGAATAATGTATTGAATCGAAAATATCTGGTGTGTCCACTCACACGACTTTCCTACCTATTTCAGAAAAGTTGTTATATCTTTACATATGTTCATGAAGAAACAAAAAAGAATTGAACTAGATACATTTTCCTGAAAATTGATCAAACATAAGATTTGAGTACGATTTATTTGATAAACTAAAGCAATGTAAAAATTTAAATACTTCCTAATATTGCTGATCAAAAACTTTTTTCCATAGCTTAGTATTCTCAAACAATAATTTCTGTTAAAATTAGAGGAAATAGTGAAGATTGTGTGATGCGGCCAACAGATTTTCTTACTTTCACTTAGTCATCTTTATTTTATATGGCTTTGTAGGGAATTGCATTACCTTTCAAACGACAGGCTAAACGGCGTATTTTTGGGATTCACGGGGTTCTGTTGCAGGCATCAGTAGTCAAAACCCTACAAAATAAAAAAAGAAGCAACAAAATCGGTTCAGTAGTTCCCGAGAAAATTTTGGCACAGGCAGAAAGACAGACCAATGGCTAAAAAACAAACGCATGTCGGAAATTTGACCCGATTGCAATACTTTACTTACCTAGTATAGGTAGGAAAGTAATAAGGTAAAAAATGTGTAAAAAATAGAATAAGCTGTATCATCGCTAATACTGGTTCGATTCCGATGATTTTTTTTTGTTGGTAATTTAATTACCTTTCAAAAGTTTTATTATAAATTTTACCGTATAATATATACTTAGGGAGTTTATAACTTTTTTCTTTTCTTTATAACTTTTTTTCCTAAATTTTTTCGGGAATTTAGTCTATATACGAAAATTAAAAGAACAATGATTAGAACATTATAGGAAAGTTTCATCAAAATCGTTAGAGCCGTTTTTGCTAAACAGTTTATAGAAAAAACATGTTTTTCATTTATTGTGCGCAAGCTATTGGGCATGGAACACCGAATTTCTGTCACAGGAATCAGTAGTCAAAACCCTATAAAATGAAAAAAAAGAAGCAACAAAATCGGTTCAGTAGTTCCCGAGAAAATCTTGGCACAGACCGACAGAGCAATGGCTAAAAATGTGTTTTTCGCACTCGGGGAGCTCTGAAACGTATAGATCCGTCGAAAACCGCAGGTCGGAAATTTGACCCGATTGCAATACTTTCCTTACCTAGTATAGGTAGGAAAGTAAAAATAGATATGACTGCGAATGATAAAGTCTTTCACTGTCGGTAGTTGCAAGTTCTTCTGAAATAATTTTATTTTTGACCTTTATATTGGGTTGAATCTCGCTTTACATCTCAACACTGTGTTCCGAAATTGGTTGCAATGAAGCCATATATTTATTAACACCGGTGCTCCATGAAGAGACAGTTCTAGGAAACACTTATAAATTATTAATTTGAGGCTGAGGTATAGATAAAACGATCTCAAGAGATGTTTCAGTTATAGAGACTTGCCTTTACCAACAGGATCTTCTTTTAACAGTAGTAAAATTTTCCTATCGAGGGTAGTGTTACTGAAAATCGGTCTTGGTCTTGCACTTTACAAGACCAAGACCACCTAACTGTTGCAAGACCAAGACCAGGACTGGTAAAATAAATCGATTTTTAAAATAAAAATTAAGGCAACATAGTTACTAATACTTGACAATCTTAGTTACTATATGTTAATATTTGGTATAACCAATATACTTTTGCATTTAACTCCTCTAATTTTTCATTCGGACTTAGTTAGGTTTCTCCTATCTAAAAAACTACAGTAATATCCCTACAGCAATAAACTAATAAGTAACTGGAAGACTCTTGACCAAGACTGAGTTTGCAAGACCAAGACTCGTCTCGGTCTCGCATTTGTGCAACACTAATCGAGTGTATCACCTAAATTATACCGACACTCCTGATCTATTTACTATCCTCATTGTCCGATATAATTAAAGGAGTGTGGAATTGTTATTCTAGAAGGAGAGAATGAAATATTCGGCCTTAGATGTTTTTGTTATGATTATTTTATTCATATTTCATTCATATTTATTATTCATAGAAACCTATTTTATTTTTATATATGTATATTTTCATGAATGTATATAATGTCAATATTTTAATTAACTTATGTATACTTGTATTTTATAATTCTGTACCCCGTTAGTAAAGAATACCACGACCATTCCTGTTTTTGTTTATAGGACCCGATTTTCCATAATGTTTAGCCATTAAAGATGTTTCTTAGTTACTAAATCTGTAACCCTAAGGTAAAAGATACCATGTTACATTTTTGTATTTTTTTGGGGAGCCAATTTTTCATAACTGTTAGCTATTGAAAATTGTTTATTAGATTATTAAATTATTTAATCAAATAATGGACATGGTGTTCATGACCTCTAGGGCACAAAATTTATTCATTTCCTATTGTTATCTAAAGCCAGAAAAATGTTTCTGGCATTGTACATTTGAACTATTCTAAGGGGACTGGATGCTCTAGAATATAAGTAACTTTTCATGCTGGGGTGCCCATCTCCCCCAAGGCCGTTGTCGCATGTCTCCCCCCCCAAAAAAAAAATTATTGCCCCTCCCCCTTACTTACATAATTAATATGCATCTGTATGAGATATGATATCAATGTTAGTTAAAAAGATATTATATAAAATATTGGTTTGTTTCTCGAGAATATTAAAGGCACAATACATTAGACAGTTACTTTGCGCATGTATTCGTTATTATTTTGTTTTAGAATATTTTTTCCTTTTAAATAAGAATTTCATCTGAAATAATTGCGATAGCGTTGTCAAAAGGGGTTACATTATTTTAAAATAGAGGGTCCCAGTCCGCTGGTGTTCCTCAAGGTAATATCCTAGGTCCTATCCTCTATACAGTTTATAAAGCTGACATCCCTACCTGTCCCAACACTGTCATCACCACATATGCCGATGACACATATATCCTATCTGTAAACAATGACCCAGCAATTGCATCCCAAATGCTTCAATCACACATCATATATCTAGAAGAATGGTGTCAAAACTGGAGAATTAAAATAAACTCCAATAAATCCCTCCAAATTACCTTTACCCTTCGTCATAAACCAACGACTTCCTGTCCTACAGTTTCCTTTAACAATGCTCCACTTATCCCTGTTGAGCAAATCCCATACCTAGGAATCCACCTGGACAAACGACTAACTTGGAATCCTCATACTAGACTGAAACGACAAGAAACCACTCGACGTTTCCGATTACTTCAGCACTTACTAGACAAACGCTCTAAACTTCCCATTAATTACAAAAGACTCATATACTTGACTATAATAAGACCTATTTGGACTTACGGAGTTGAGCTATGGGGCTCCACTAAACCATCGAATTCCTCTCGCATCCAATCCTTACAATCCAAAATCCTTCGTAAAATCCTCAATGCTCTTTACCTTGTCACTAATAAAATTATCCATAAAGATCTTAATGTTCCTTATGTTTCAGATCTGGCCCAATACCTATCCTTCCATAATAAACTTCAGAATCATCCCAACCCTCTCGTTTCTAACCTTGCTTCCTCTTCAATTCCTGATGATATATGACATTATATCTATTATGTCCAAATTTACTTGATGTATTTTTGTAATACAGGTGTAAATGTCATTAAGAAATTTAAAAAAAAAATAGAGGGAGGGGGCAATAAATTTGAGGATGGAGAAATTAGTCTTTATTTTCGAATTAGTTTCTTTTAGAATGTTGAAACAACCTGTCCCTGATGATAATACCGTTGGTAACATTTTACATTTGCCGAATTTTCATTCGCTTTTCATCTTTCATTCCCGAGATAAAATAAGAATAGCGAAAGAAAATTTGCAGGTTTTTTTTTTACACTATTTCTCTGTTTTCGTTAACCTCTACATATCCGGAAAAACTGTCGGAACGGTGAAAACTTGCTCCTTCATTTCTGAGATAAGAGAGGAAAAGAAAATGAAAATTCGAACAATTTTTACCAATCCTTTTTCCATCGGGGTGCCTGTCTCTAAAGAGCTTTACAGTGGTTGCAATGGTGAAAAACCGAACATTCACTCACGAAATAAAAAACGAAAAGCGTATGAAAATTCTGAAAATTTTCCACACCATTTCCCTATTTCATATACCTCTACATAGCCGGAAAACTGTTGGAATGGTGAAAAACTGATCCTTCATTCACGAGATAAAAGCGAATTAAAATTAGAAAAATGTTAAATATTAAACCGACGGTATTATCCTAGAAAGTGCTCCCAACAGCTAAAAGAAAACAGAAAATGTTTTATACTCGTTTTACTTTTAGCTTACCTCTAAAACAGATGAAAATCGTGTGTATTTGAGTTTTTGATTGCGATTACGTGATTATGGTTACGATTACAGTGATTTTAATCCGATGATTACAAGATTAAGATTGTAATCAGGTAATCGTTTCATACTTTTGCTATATGTATAGTGCTACTGTATCAAGTATAAAATTGGCGTGGTCATTAATTTTTATATTCATTTGTAAACAAGTAATCATTGATTACGATTTTTCCCATATCTGCTATTAACCTATAAATAAAATAACATATGATCATAAGTAGAAAAAGTTTAATTTATAAGTTTAAAATGTCATAAGTCGGTAAACTTATCTTTGTCAAATAAATAAATTTCAATCCTAATAATCCTATGTTTCAAGGTTCTAAAAATCCAAGAAAATAAATTTGAACATATCTAAACCAATAAAAATGTAAAAGTCATTTATCTTAGTTATTGTATTCCATGTATTATGCTTAGGACTAATGAGTAAGTTCCTATGATTAATTTCCTATAAAATCTTTTAATTCTCAATTTATTATATACGTCTTATTAGCTTTGTTAATTTTCGTTGTAATCACTTCTAAAGTCGAATCCTTAAAAACAAGATATAATAACAGAACGACCATTATTGAATATATTTTGAAAATAGCTCTCTTTGATTTGGGGTACCGATCAACTGAAATTAATTATTTATTATTAACTATTTAAATAAACTAAGAAGGTTAAAAAAAAAAATGAGTTCTCCATACTTCTTATTTCTTAGATAGCGAATAGTCACGGCAATCTTAATAAAAATATGATTAATTCCCAATACATTAAATAACATCAAATTTAAACATTAAAAACAAATAGTTACACCGATCATTTTTTTTTTTCACTTACCTATATATGTAATAGATAGTAAGGGAAAGTTTTGCTATCGTGAAAATGATCAAATCTGAGTTTTCAACGGAAATACACGTTTTGAGATCCCCTGGGTCCAAATTACCAAGTACCGAAAAATGGTATGTGTGTCTATGTGTAGGTGAACAGTCTAGTGATATTACGTATTTAAGGTTTGTATACGGTTTATATGTGACAGCAACTTTTTCCTTAAAATTGGCTAACCGGAAGTACTACTTTATATCAACAGTGATACATATTTTTACAATTTTCTCAAAAACTGCTCCAATGACTTTGATTAAACTAAATGCATCATTGTATAATCATTGGTATTTAATATTATTTAGGTCTTATCCCTATTGATGTCACTTTACAGTGCTTTTTAAATGCCCAATGTTCATATACGTCTTCCTCTAACTTACCTTTCATTTGGTTTATTTTAAATAATTAACTATTTCTGATTGTTAGGAGTTATGAAAAAAGGCATATTTAGCATATAATATAACTTTTTAAAGAATTTGATAATTGAATAAAGGAGAAAAAAAAAAGTGCTCATCCAGGTCGAAAATGAATCCCCGGAAATACTAGTCAGAAGGTATACATATCGTCGGAAAGCGGAGAATTTTGGAAAAAACAATATCTAATATAAAAATTCGTAGAAAGTATTGGAGTGTGATGAAAAATTATAAATAATAATTTTTGGAAACTAATATTATTTTACAGCAATCACACGTTTTCAAAGAAATTAAATGAAATTTAGTAACTAAATTTGAACTTTTAAAATATTTTTAATCTTGAAAAATTACTTAAAATACACCCAAACAAGGCAATGATAATGTTTAAGAGAAGAAGTGAAATATAGAAATATTTCATAGATATGAATGTAACCTTGAATATATTAACTGTTGTTTAATAACTCTAGATCTGATATTATATTTAAATAATTAGGTATCTATCGTTCATTTGTTCCGAAAAATCATCATGTAAACTTATAGAACATTAAATTAGTGAATAGTGTGACAACTTTTGATCTGTCTATGATAGATAATGCAAATCTCGGAATTCTATTTTAGGAAACTTTGCAATGGAAATTAACAGTTTAATAACTAATATTCGTACAATTCGTAATCAACCGGTAATATAATAAATAGGGTTTTTGTTATTTTAATGGTAGTTATTATTTGTTAGCTGTAAGATTTATTATTTTTAGCTCGGTTCAAAACGCAATTAAAAATTTTATTATAGCCAAACATGGTCTGAATATAATTTTTATTTAAAGTTGAGTGGTAAGTGAAAGTTGTGTTTTGCGCGCACCAGATTTTTTTTTTCAGTAATGTTTGAGTAAATGCTTCCTGATTTATTTTATTTGTAAAAGGGTAGTTAGCCCAGTAAAATTTATTTTAATTGTGTAAAAAATAACAAATATAAATTATCATTCCACTTTTCTTACATCTGTCTCGTCGACTACGAAATAATCTCCTCCACATTCAGTTGCCTTTGTAGTATATTCAATTTGTTCTTTAGTAAACTTATTCATTGTACTCGCAGTTTGGTTCTTTTCGGTAGGCAAAATATAATATATGGAACTTGTTTTTTGTCGACTTGGGAAAGATCCACTATCTGAAAATGGTTTTAAATCTTTTAAACTAGAGAGCGTGTCAACTCTTTCTGGCTTAGGTTCAGGAGAATGATAATTTTCTGGCCATTCATAATTTTTAGAAGCGGTCGTACCAACACTTAATGTATCACTACTGAATTTATTTACTGTACTTTGTTTTTTAAAATCTTTTAAACTAGAGAGCGTGTCAACTCTTTCGGGCTTAGGTTCATGAGAATGATAATTTTCTGGCCATTCATAATTTTTAGAAGCGGTCGTTCCAACACTTAATGTATCACTACTGAATCTATTTACTGTACTTTGTTTTTTAAAATCTTTTAAACTAGAGAGCGTGTCAACTCTTTCGGGCTTAGGTTCAGGAGAACGATAATTTTCTGGCCATTCATAATTTTTAGAAGCGGTCGTCCCAACACTTAATGTATCACTACTGAATTTTTTTACTGTACTTTCTTCATATATTCCTGATATTTCAGTAACAGGCTGAAGTATGGGTGTTCCTGCCGTGGTCGAAACTTTATCATCAGTCGTTGATTTATTGGTATCATCTTCCACTCTTAGTTTTGTAGAAATATCTTCATAATAATCATCTGTGTAATACTTTATATTAGTAGTGGACATCGTACTTGTCGTCTGCCAAGACTGTTCATCACTTAAACTCCCTTTTTGAGAGTTAAATGTAGAAGTTTCGGTGGAGTATTCATCAGATGCAGGACTTAGATAAGATTTTGTATTTATAATTTCTGTTTTCATATCAAAATATTGATCCTGATAAGTGTGGTATCGGTTTCGGCAGTGATTACGAATAGGGACAAAACGTACAGTAGGTTCTTCTGTGTCATCGGTCAGTGGGCACTCTGTGGTAGATTTTGGTGGCGAATCATCTTCAATAATTAGTGTAAAATCATCTACAGTAGTGGTACCTACAGGATTGATACCTACAGTTATTGCCGATACGTCAGTGGTAGTATCAGTTACTGTTATCTCTTTTGATATGGAAAAAGATTTTTTATCAGTCGATGCGGATCCATTTGAATCAGCATTAGATGTTGATTTTTCATCATCCTCATCGTAATAGTAATCATAGTCATCATAGGCGATTTCCCCATCATCTTCTCCATCACCGGCATTAGGGTCATTTATATCTTCTTGCGCGTTGTAAATTCTTTTTGGTGGTCCAGTTTTGAAGCAATCCGAATCTTCTATATATCTACATTTACGATGTTTTTTCCATCTCAGTTTTCCAACATTTTGTATCTCACCATTTTTTATTTGAACTGGAAACCAAGCCTGCAAATGAAATGAAGGTATAATAACGATGAATCGATGGACCAAACTATATTGTTGAAAAACGAAAAGATCTTTTGTCCATAAAATGTGCATAAATAATAAGCTTTTAACGCAAATTAATGAAATGTTTAGAAATTATCTGGTTCAATCGAATTATGAAATCACTAGTTTCTGTGTGATCAAAACGAGAAAAGTATGAAAATGAGAGAAGTATCAAAAGAAAAATTTCAACTACTTTTTAAAAATATTAAAAATATGATTGATACTCTTATTAATATAATAAGACCCATCCCGCTTAACAATTGTGGGGGTTGAAGTTTGATTATCGTGTGATAAATGTTCTTCGAATAACTAGAGCAAAATTGATGTTATGCATCACTTAAGTAATTTGTTACTTTAATGAGTTTCTTCTTAAATTATTTTTATAACAAAAAATGGAGGTCGTCAATATATCATTGATAGATAAAATAAATAAATAAAATATAACGTAAAGAAATGTTAACTCTGTATTATATAATAATAATTTTAGTGACTTTCATATTTTATTTTATTTTAATATTAGGAGAGTATGATATAACAGGAGCTCTTATTATATAATTGGCACTAATTATATAGCTATTCATTTAATTATATATGTGTTGAGCTCCTGTGATCTCCTAATGCAAATTAGAGATTTACACCGTGCTGTCTTCGTTACAGTATTGAGCTCCTGTAACCTTCTACTCTTCTAATACAGACAGATTTTAGAGCAAAGGTTTATACGGAAAATGGTATTCATCTCGAGGTAATAGTTTGATTTTACCAAGGTGGCAGCAGTATTTTTCGATCTAGACATTTTCTCCTTGAATACAATATATTAGTTATTATATTATGTATAATATTATTTATATTATATTGTTATATAATTAGAATTATTATAAAACAGAAAAGGGAGCACAATATAATTTTTAATAAAAATATTAGATATAAAAGGCTAAAATTTATGTTGGGCTTATATGATACTGGACAAGTTGAATATATATCATGGCTACAAATGTGCAATAAGAATAATTATTATTATATAATAATATAAATTGGTAACAAGACGCGACGTATGTTATAGACTTTTAAGGAAATCCAAAATTTGTCCAAGCTGTGGTTTCGTTAACTTTATTTTATGTTGATAAAAATTATACAATCTGAAATACAGAATACATATAAATTACAGTTATACAATTTGAGCAACCAGTAGTACAATTAAATAAACAGTTGTAAAAGTTATAAAATGGGCGCTCGTTAAGCGGAGTACAGGGGTACCACTCTAGTTAGATAGAAATATAACTTAACTGGAATTTGTTTTAAATATCACGTGTAGCTCAATAAGCCTATTTATAATTGTCATTGTCTAAGAATTTATAACAATTCAGCTGTTATGTATTTTTTATTTAGCAAGAAATATCTAATATATATTATATTCTCTAAATTATGATATAATATATTAAAGATTTTTAAAAAATGTATTTTTAGTCATGCTATCTATAATTTAAGACCTGTCATATGTAACACCAATCATGAGAAATTGGTAATCTCTGAGCTGGTCTAGTAATGAATGAGAAATGCTTTATTAAATATGTATATATTATAAATTTCCAAAATAAAGAGAACATTTATACAGCATGATTATTCGTCTGCCGGAAAATATAGGTGGTCTATCTAATATTACATTAAAGGATTAATTTTCTTTTTTTTTTTTTACTCAACATAATTCATGCAAAATAGGACTTGCTTTTACAATTCTTAGAGCCAAAAAAAGAACAAACATAATTCATATTTTTTCTAGGAGATGGCTCTGGAAACAAAGAATTGTTCACAGTCTAACCTCGTATGTTATTTTGCAGCTATGATAGTACCTTTTAAAAAGCCATTGATGTTTAAACTAACTTCATATTGTTCTGTGCGGGGTTATGTTATATGTTGAGTTTCTAGCAAAATTCGGGAAACGATCCTTCTCTGCTAAATGGAAACTTAGCCAATGTCCGATGGCTTAAACGATTCAAAAGTGGTAATTTTGGCTTAAAAGACAAGGAACCGAAAAACATTCATGATGCAGAATTTCAAGCATTGTTGGGAGAAGAGCAGAGGTGCCCAGAAGAGAGTTTCATGGTTCAAGTTGTGCCATCAAAATTTTTGAGGGGCATATTTTAATGGGATTTCGAATTTTGAGGGGAACACATTTCGACGAGGTAATAAATTTTCAGATTGGAAAGTTTTTAACCAGGTGAAAAAGGAAATACATGGAACAACCGTAGCAAGTATAATTGTATATGATCTACGGCACTTTTACTCTAATGTTTTTTAGAAGAGGAAAGCAATAAAATAACTCGGAGAGGGAAGGGAGAAGGTTCATGCACAATCGACCTTGGGGGGGGGGGGATAGGCACCCCTGACGAAGAGAATATGCAAACTTCACGACAAATTACTGAAAGCTTAAATGTTTGCTGAGCCGTTTGTGATGATCTGATAGATGGAAAAGCGAAAAACGGTGTGCGAATTTTTGCTTTCCCGGCATAAAAGAAAGACTTTTGTACATTGAGTGGTTACTGGAGGTGAAAAATGGATATATTTGGATATATTTCGAGAAACCAAAACTCAAAATATCATGGTTGACCAAGAACAATCATCACCACAAGACTAAATAGCTTTTGAAAAAAAGACATTTGGTGGAATCAGATTGGCATCTTGCACGCGAGCTACTGAAACCAGGTGAAACACTTAATACCGTTCGCTACCTTCGAGAAATGATAAATTTGAACCATGTATTGATCGAGAAACAACCAGAATGTGCTACAAGGCACGAAAAGTAATTGTTCTTCGCGACAACGTCCTATCACAAACAGCGAAAGTTGTCAAAACACACAATTTCTATTGTTGGCCAGGAACACTTGTGCCACATAACGTATTAACCTCATTTAGCTCCTTCCGATTGGATTTCAACTTTGACTTGTTTTGCGATTAGTTATTGACCACTTGTTTTCATTGATGACTCAAGTACTTTCCATAAAATATTTCAACGTTAGGGGAATGTCAAAAAAGTGTCTTCATTTTTGAACCTCCTCAAAATATATACGGTTTTTATAAGAGGGTATCCACAAATTTCCAGAGAGATGAAAATATGCAAACAGCGAAGGTTAGTAATAATTGGATAAACCTATTTTCATCTTTTTCATAATAACCATTATTAATTACCACACCTTGTCCAACTTTATACGGTCATTTCAATAACCTTAAAATCACCCAAAAAGATTATTGAAATACCTTAAAATAACTCAAACGGGATAGTGGATTTAATTCTTAAGCAGAGACAAGAGAGAGAGAGAGAATGAAAAGGACAGGATCATGTGACTATGAACTATGAAACAAGAGTAATTGTAAAAGGTTGTGAGCTGTATATTGTTAAACGAGTTTTAATTTTTTAATTTACTTGTGTACGGATTTAGCCCTAATATTGTTAAGTGTATTGCATTATTAGCACAATCAACTTTGGATGCTACGAAATGTTACTGTGAAATCCTCGACTCCTAAGCCACAGGATTTTCCCCCTTCGTAAGGCATTAGCGATTCCTATGAGATCATGGGTAGCTCATAGTAGTGAGCAAGAGTGTTGCTCACATTGTCGCTGTTTTCAGTTTTCAGCTTTAGTCACCGATGGTTGAATCAATTAAATTATAAATATTTTAACGACTCTTTTTTTTTAAACGAAACTTAGCTGTGTTTGTCCACTTGATACTCCTCTTTAAATAGTTTTAACAATGACAAACTCTAGTTTTTTAAAAGCAAATTTTGTCTAGTTTACTATGGAGCAATGTTGAGTAACTTAAATCAAATATTTTTTTATTTCGTCGCTTTCTATTCAACAAAAAACGTGACTCGGTAAAAAAAAAATACAAATCTTATCTATTTTTCTGTGGTAAATTGGGCAATTGCTTATATGAACTTTATTGTATATCTTGATGTTTACTAAACCTTTTAAATATTTCTCTCTGCTTACGAGATACTCTGTATATTTCGGAGAACATCTCTGGAAGAATAAACATCATCTAACCGATCACTCAAATAGTTATTATTTACATATATGTTGGCATTGGGTTTCTTAAAAACCACTCCATGCTATTAACGCTGTATTTTCAACTAAGTACCAAAAATGTCTTCTACTTTCCTTATTAAATCACAATTTTATAGGACACCGCTTCGAGAGAACCAATGATATAAGAATATTTATTAAATGTTAGTTAACCTATAATTAATAGTTAAATAAAGCCTTTAATTATAAGAATTTATGAAGAAAGTTAGTGACGAAATAGAACTATTTAAAAATAAAGAATCCACTTTATAACATAACGTACCAATGATTTTCCTTTTAATTCAAAATCAATTAATGACGGGACGTAAATTTCATTCCTCAGTTCATGGGCCCTGTCATTAATATATTATATATTTTTGACCATATATTTTTTGAAAAACGTCTATTTCTAATTCTAAATGCATTCAGTTTAGCTTACCTTCTGTGTTTCGTCTTTAAGCTTCTGGATGTATCAAAGAAAAAACTAATAACGAATGCATAAAAGAATGGATAATATATGTACATCACATATTTCCATTATGCATTGTAGTGATTTTCAAACAAAAATTAAAAAAAATATTTTAAGAAATCCTATAAGGTTTATCGCTAACAAACACTACAAAGGTTAATGAAATCTAATCTGTCAGCTGGGTTAGTTATACTTTTCATTTTGTTCTATTTCTAACATTGCCTATTAAAAATTGGGTAATTTTACTTAATTTTCCGTGACTGCTAATTTCAATCCCACACAAATTTGGGAGTAGTGTTTTAAATTATAAACATCATATATTTATTAGAATGGTCGAGATTTTGTTAACCATAGAACTAATATCAGGAGAAGTTTGGTGGAAGATACAACCGGTATATGAAAAAACTTGAGTTACAGGACACTGACGACGTATCTTTCTCTCATATTTGTTTGGAAAGCTCACGAAAGGTGCCAAGAATGTTTCATCACTGCTTGAATTCCCAAAATCAAAAGATCTTTATAATCAATTGAATTACAGTATGTTTGTTGTGAATTTCCAAAGAATTGATTTAAAGGTTTTGATAAACTAAAACTTACATACATTTCTAATTACTAATGAATTACTTTACAAAAAACTATAAAACAAACCATGTGTTTTAAAACAAATGATTTCTGGTATACTTAGAAATGACCTCAATGATGATTCTTATAATCATCAAAAAATAAGTGAACGTTTTGATGTAAAAATGGTGGCTGTTGATAAAAATGTTCAAATTAGTAAGAAAATTATTTATCAAACTAACATCGCTCTAATCTCCTATTTGGACATAAAAGCTATAATGTGGGAAATTGAATTTTTCATCAGCAGTATTGTAAGACGGGTGCCAGGAAAAATAATGAATAATTACAATTTAGCTTCTGCGAGTATATTATGTTGTTCAACATGCATGAATCTACATCTATAAGCTAAATTACATAAAAAGTTAATAAATATAATCTACTAGACTACTAACTACAATAAATATAATAACATTACAAAACAATAAATATAATAGAATAAAACACTAATAAAACAATCTATCAAAATAATGTGCATATAAATAATTAAAATAACAATAACAACATGCTAGGTAGATATATTTCTATATAGTGATACTTAATAGTTAGCTCGAGAAATAAATATGATAAAATAATAAATAAATAGTCCAACTCCCAACCAGACGTCAACCTCCAGAAGGTATCGAAGGTATTCTTTGACGTCCTAGCAAGATATCCCCACTGCTTGTGGGTATTAATCCTAATAAAGGTGTATTCTTCTGTTGGCTTCTATATAACAAATTGTAGTGCTAACATGGGAGACATTCATTAGTGCTAACCTTCACCATTATTCGAACATTCCTACGGTATCTTCAACTCAGTGTTGCCACCGGTGATAGTTCGCAGCTCCAATCCTCCAATATAGGCCCCCTCACAAGTATCCTAGCTTTCGTTGCCACAATCAGTCCTGCCCTTTGTACTAGAGATCGGAGGGATAGCTGCCGTATCGTTCAGTCCTAGCTTGAATGCTGCTAGCAATGAACTTACCAAGCTCAGTACCCGTTTCTAGTGAATGTAGGGATGATCTCCATAGAAGATACATATATCTTCATCAATACATTGTCATTAGGTAAGTTATTACTGATCATATGTTTAATTGGTTCAAAAGACTTCGGCTTCCTAACGCGGAAATATTCTCTATCTCACGCCCATCACTAAGAAAACAGCTACAGGAAATCTAAATACATTGCTGGACAAAATTAAAGTGTAACCTAAACATTTTGAAATAAATTTTGATAATGAAAATAATAAATATTTCTCTAGTACCAGAATAGAATTAGTGTTATTCTTTATCAATTGTGTCCACAAACGCTAAACAATAATTACTCTTTGAAATTAAAAAGTTAACTTAAGGAGATTTTTCGGACTCTTGCTCACATTTCTACATTAATTCTTAATTCATACTCGCGTTGACCTCTTTAAACCATTTTTTAGGAAACAGTTTTTGCTTGTGTGGTAATTTATGACATTTTGATGGCAAACCGAAGGGAATTAATCGAAAAGGAGCTGATCCATTTTAATTCCTTCTTATTAATTCTGTGTATTCTTATTAATGGAAGAAGGTTTTTCACGAAAGTAAATTGCACATAGGCTGCATCGGTCACAATCCGTAATTTCCAGAGCGAGAAAGAAGGGCATATCAGTAGATGGGATCCAGGTCGTCCAAGGTCAATTCACGGGATGACGACAGATTTACAAATTCACGCTCTTCGAGATTCCCTCCAGATGGACACTTAAGATTGTGGAGGAGATTGGGAGAGAGGTACGATCCTTGTAATTTTTCTCCAAGGGTGGCTTTTGGAGGAGGCTCAGTGATGTTTAGGTGAGGCATAAATTTAAACTCCACAACGGAGTTGGGTCTACTGGACTGGGGCTCTTTAAGGAACAAAAAGGAAAAGCCACTTGATGTCTTTTTCTAAAAATATAGGGGGCGAATTCAATTTAATGCCGACTTCATGTTGGTCGGCAGGTGTAAAATTACTTTCAACAGTGTACCAAGATGTATATATGCTACTCTATTGTTCCCCCAACCACGAGGACTAATACACGGTGGGCCAGACCCTCTTACCGTGCACCCCTCCCCCCACATTCCTATAAATTGCATATCGTTCTGTTCCTTGTAACTATTTATTAAAAAAAAGCCAATGTTCCCACAAAAAAAGTGAACGCACTGCCCCAAAATGGCGTCCAAACATGGCGGATTGACAACTTTGACTTTAGTTAGTTTTGTTGTCACTGAGAATTAGCATTTGGCTTAAATTTCCTCATAGTTGGTCTTTTATTAAAGCTGAATAGTCATAGAATAATAAACCATGAAGAAATATTAAAAAATAATTGGCTTAGGCTATGAAAAACACCAATAAAGTCAATTTTTTTAACAAAAAAATTTTCAAGTTAAAAATCAAGCGTCATTTGTAATTAAACGGCCTACAATAACGCAAAACGTGCTGAAATAAACCATCTGGAGAATATATTTCTCTTTCCAAAACGCTGATTATTTTTAAAAAACTTTTAAGCAGTTCCGTAGAAAATGCACTTATGCGGCAGAAAAGCGGTACTGGCGTGGGTGCTTACAGGCCTCTACCACACCATTCAGTACACATAAATGGCTTAGTTAAAGTGATATAATAACATTTTTGGTACATTATATTGATTGTATTAACGAACAAATATTAATGCAATAATTTAATTGTAAAAAAAAAATTAAATTTTTTTTTTAAATTTACTATTATTTTTTTTTTAATTTAACCTTCTTTATTCTAGACGTAGGTCGTTTAAGAAGACCTTAATTGTAAAAATGATATAATTATAATAATAAAACTTAATTAAAAAACTTTGCTAAATATCTTGATTTTTTTTTTATTTAACGTTTGCAATTTAACACTGTGTTTTGTATATTTACTGATTCTTAAAGGTAATTAAAATTTTTATATACTTCCCAGGAAATGAGTCGTATTAATACCTGTTTTATAAACTAAAATAATATATACCTAATCTGAACTATATATAATGAATAGCTGCTGGGTTGTATAGTAAAACTCATATATCACTAATTAAAAAATTAATTTTTATTTCCTTTATTTTGTGCAGAAGTTGGACTATATCATAAATAAATAGGAAATTTTATTATTGAATGAATTATTCTCTCTGCACAAAGAAAGATAGAAACGGTGACGCTATAAATTATTCTATAAAGCAGAACTGATTGTTTGGATTTGGTCTTGAAATGAGGAAAAACGCGAAATTGAACCCAAAAACTGGAAAAATAAATTAAGCGAACGAGAAAGGAAGTGCCAAAACCTCGGAAAAGATAAAAAGTACCAGTATCCATTATATGGCTAAACGAATGTATAGTTGACAGATGAAGAGAATATTTAAAGATGCTGTTAAAAGGGGGTCAATTGCAGTTTAATAAACGTTAAATAAAAAAAAAAAAGATATTTAGCAAAGTTTTTTAATTAAGTTTTATTATTATAATTATATCATTTTTACAATTAAGGTCTTCTTAAACGACCTACGTCTAGAATAAAGAAGGTTAAATTAATAAAAAATAATAATAAATTAAAAAAAAAAATTTAATTTTTTTTTTTTACAATTAAATTATTGCATTAATATTTGTTCGTTAATACAATCAATATAATGTTTTGTTAAAAAAATTGACTTTATTGGTGTTTTTCATAGCCTAAGCCAATTATTTTTTAATATTTCTTCATGGTTTATTATTCTATGACTATTCAGCTTTAATAAAAGACCAACTATGAGGAAATTAAGCCAAATGCTATTTCTCAGTGACCACAAAACTAACTAAAGTCAAAGTCGTCAATCCGCCATGTTTGGACGCCATTTTGGAGCAGTGCGTTCACTTTTTTTGTGGGAACATTGGCTTTTTTTTAATAAATAGTTACAAGGAACACAACGATATGCAATTTATAGGGATGTGGGGGGAGGGGTGCACGGTTAGGGGGTCTGGCCCACAGACTATAAAGGCTATCTGCGGAACGACCATTGGTGGATGGGGTCGCCATACCTCTAGCCTGCACTCAGGCAGCAACAAAATCTTCTTTTACAAGTGTCTATTTATTCAATTACAGCCATTTCCTTCAAGGCAGATATTTCACACATTATGTTCGTATTCAATTTTTGTTTCATTTACAAAGCTTCTCGGAAATGTGACATTTTCAATATGGAGATCAGGAAACTATGCCTATTTAATTAGATACTTAAAACTCATTAATACCCGTTTTCTTTCCAGATGGCAAATACAAACGGCCCAGTATTTTTGTAGATAAGCTTTTTTATCGATTTTATGATCAAATTATCTTACGATTAAAGTGGAAAGCGCGAATCATGGGTTTCATGCGTTTTAAGTACCTCATTAAATTTCTTAGAGTTATTCACTAAGTTTCAGATGGATATTAATGCTGAGAACTACTAAGCAGACCGGGCAACTAGTAATTTACTAATTCTATACAACAGATGTACTGCTTAAAAGATCAATATTAAATTACTTAAAAATACAATATAGTTTATATGTTGATGTAAATAAAAACTTTTACCATGTTATACATTTCTCTGAAATATATGCGTCATTTGATCAATCGAAGAATAGTAAAAAGATTTAGGCGTTGAGGTCACCGCATCATAGATGCGAAATTTGATTCTTTGAACTTAATAGATTCTTATGAACGATTCCTTGTTTGATTCTGTTTTTCTTTAAATTAAAAAAGAACTTTATATTGAAAAAAAAAACACTGTAACGAACATTTTCAAGCCTTATGGTTATTCAGGCAAAAACTTTTTTTTGTTAACTTATTGAAATTAAAAGTCCCAAATACATAAATAAGAAGGCATGAATCTTCTGAATTTGTTTTGTTCTTTAATGTTCTGAAGTTGTTTTGTTTATTTTCCGCATCTACTTTTTCACTAGCATTCGGTACTTCAGACATTTATAACCTACGCTTGCTTGCTTTACATAATATTTACATAGCTTTACATATAATATTTAGTTTATTTATAAATTTTTTTCTGTTTGTTATATCTATAAATGTGTACACTTTTTCTCTCTCTTATACTTTTATTTTTAATTACCTATGATTATATAAGTAGTTAATTTAACATTTCACACTTCAGATATTTATAGCCCATGCTTTCTATATTACTATTTTGTTTATTTTTCTCTCTGTTTGTTTTATTTATATATATGTACAGTTTTTATATCTTTTATTTTTATTTTTAATTACCTATTATCATGTAATTTAACATTTCAATTTTGTTTATTTTATTTTTTTCTCCCTGTTTGATTTATTCATATATGTATAGAGTTGTTTATTATCTTTTGTACTTTTATTTTTAATAATACCTATTGAATCGACCTATTCCGAGTGAATCGTGATGCTTTCGTGAAAATTGCTTGGAAGTACGATTCTTCCAGAGGATTCGAATCTTCGATTCGATTCTCGAATCACCTGTCCATCTCTACAACGCACAGTGAACTGTTGTTTGATCAGCAGTTGTTTAACTGCATGCTAACAATATTTATAACTGCATAAAAACTGAGCCTTGCTGATGAACAATCGGTATTTTTAAAGATAAGTTATGCTATATATAGTAGCGATAACAGAGAACATTTCATGTGTGTGTGTTTATTAAGTAAATAAAGGAAATAAAAACAGATGGGATAAAGTTGTTATTGGAAAATATTATTGTTTTCATTAAGACATTTCTGTGTTCACATTTACTGAATGTATTTTTATTTCTAAAACAGTCGTAAATATCATAAATAAATAATAGAATTCTTTAAAACAATAGGAAGCGAATTGATAAAAAGTTATTATTAGTCCCCCTACTAAATTTATGTTTCATTGTTTAATATTAGTCATCAGAAATGACTCACGAGTGTTTACTTTACAATTACAATAAGGCTATTGCCGATTGCTTCGACTTGAGTTTTAATTGCTTCTGAAAGTCATTTAATTATTCAATTAAGTCGTTTACGAATGACGTAACCAATAAGGTCTGGCGCAAGGTCAGTAAAACTACCAGGTTCGTTCACTCAGAAATGCGTGGTGGGGGAACTTGCATTGTGACGTAGCCACTAGACTATCTAACCTTCCTATTGTTCTTTCAAGCCTATCATTGGAGGTTTATTTGAAAATTAATGTGTCTTTTTTTTAGTTTTACTGGGGTAATTTATTGAAAAGAATATTTTTCTATGTGCTTGACGTTTAATTGAAGATAATTTTAAGCAGGTAAATCAATAAATACGACAAACAACCTAGAATAAAATATCAAATCAACCTTTCTCTCACCTTTCAAATTTATTAAAATTAATAAACTAATAAGTTATTTGGCAATACAGTATTGATTTAATGTAGAAAAGTAAATAATAATCTTAAAATGTCCAGAAACTAAGGCCGGAGGGGTAAACTTAGTCTTTTGGCTACGTCACAGCTCAATTCCTCGCCGCCATTTTCCCTCTGAGTGAGCGAACCTGGTAGTTTTACTGAACTTGGGTCAGGCGGTTAAAAAACATAAGAGGCCAAGGTGAGAACGACTTACATAAAGTAGCCAATTAGTAAGTTTATTACCTCTAACATAATATCAATATTACTTGCATGGTTTACTGACTTTTTTCAGTGAGTTACGTTTTCAGTAGTTGACTGAAATATTGAGTCAATGGAATTCTCTTCCTTTTCATAAAATATTGGGAAGGAAAAAAAGTAACTTGCATCTCCCCCCTGCCGTTGCCTATGAATACTTCTAATTATTAATCACCAAAAATTTTATTCGCCAGTCTTTTTTCAAGTGATTGAAAAAAAAAATTGTTTCATATTAGTCGGAACTTATTTATTAATTAGTTAAATTTTCATGATTGTTTGCTTGTGACTAAATAAATATTTATTTAAATACATAATTCTCCTACAGGCAATATGCCCAATGATAGGTGTTCATTAATTTTTTATTATATACTAAATAAAATAAAGAATAATTGTTAATTACAAATTAAAAATTCAGAACCATTATAAAAATGAGAAGTATAACAATATTAATCATTCAAAAATAAGCAAAAAATCAGTTACACCTCAGAAACTTATTTGATTTATTATAGTTTAAATCATGTTTACAATCGTATTTCTTAGTGTTCTTGATCTATTAGAAAATTCCAATTGGATTTAACAATAATGTAAATACCAAATATTCAACACTTTTTTAACTGGAGACAGCCATATTGTTTTTACAAACTGCAGTTCACATATTTATTTAAAATTCCTTTCCACCCTGACTCCTTACAAAACATTCCATTCAAAGACCCAGCTTTCATACTTTATATAAATGATACTTATTTTTACATGCTATAAGTGGTGAATAAGATATTTGGAAACATGGTTCTTCAGCTGAAATTTAATCTAAAATTCATTTTTATTAAGCATCTAGGATATCCTGTTTATTATCTCTAGACTTCAAGATAATTCTTTCTAAAATCCAAGAAATTGCTACCAAGATCATTAGTAGAGTTTGTGAATGGATGAACAAAGAATAGCTACCACTAACGTCTCTTAAATATCCTGTGGAAAAAAAAAACATTACTATTAATATGTAATTTTCGATAGTTTATTCATTTTGTTTAAACTTGGTGTACTGAATTAATATAATTTATTATTACGCAATTTAAATAAAATAAACTAATGCCAGAATTAACTAATAACAAAGTATACATAAAACTAATAATAGTAAACTACCAGTCTTCTAACAAAACTGAAATGAAAAGTGAATAGCGAAGTAAATAATCGTGGAACAATAACTAGCCGTAGAAGTATTAGATGCAAATATGGAGAAATCTCATATTTAAAACATTAATTTGTGATATTAAGTGATTAAACAATAACACCTAGGCATTGAGGTATAAATTAATGCATGGAAGATAAATTTAGGAAAGAACTCCAATAAAAGATAATGCAGGTAACACAAATAGAGAATTCTGTGGCTTGACACTCATGAAGAAAGAATAAGCGTTGCTCAATCCAAACTAAGCTGAAGCCTTTGAGGAAGAGATTTTCTCCAATGCTTCTTAACACCGAAAGGCTCCTGACTACAACATGTGCAAATCGTTTCAACGCAATAATAAATAGACGATCGATATATAATTGGAGGATATTGGTCACAATTGTAAGCACGTTTCACTGAAACAGCTTCATCATGAGAGCGAGGATAAAACCACAAGCCGCGACAGGGTACAAAGTGTATTGTTAAAACAACTACTTATAAGATGTATCACTCAACCTATGAACCTCTACAATTCCTGCCTCATATTTTGTTACATTACTGCAGTAAATGATGTATTACTTTTCCGCCATTGAAAACATTTGAAAAAACCCATCCGACCCAGCTGACTACTGACAAATTACCTATTTTCCTACTGAAAAACATGGTTTTTGAGAAAAATGTTTTAATTATTTCAAGATCTATTGCTCAGAGATAGCCATAACGTCTCTGGAGTTCCCTTTTAGATGAATTCCCTTTTTCGCTTCTGTCCGGATCACTATCTGACAATGCAACAGGCGGAAGTAAGTAAAAAACGACTCAATAGACTGCATGGTGGCGTTTGACTGAGTATTCCATACCTCGTTCGACTCAGACAGCACAGTAGCTGAAACCTGTTTTACGGCCATTTCTGCAGCAGTCAGCTACTTGTAATGTACGAGTAGCCGCATTTGCATTTGGGCTCTGTATTATCACCAATACTGTGTTCTTTGTACATGCTTGAATCTGTCTGTGCAGAGTATGAGAAAGCTACTTTTCTGTAATGCTTCAGTAGCTCACTAAACGGAACGAGAACTTTACGACAAAAATGGCTGTAAGGATATTGTTTTGAAACAGAATGGTCTAAATATTAAAATAAATTGTAAGAATCATTGTCTCTTTAAAAAAGAATAAGCGCCACTTTCCTAAAGTTTGTGCAGGCAGTAAAGTGAACTTTGGTATCACCCTAGATAGGCATCTGACGCTATCTCGTTATTACAAAAATAAAGTGAGGTCGTTTTATGAATACCTTACATTATCATCCTATATCCACCGTTTGCGTTAAATCATAAATTCCAAACTTCATCGCTCCCAAATATTCAATCCACAACGGTACTGAAGTTTCAACCACTGCATAATGACCTGCAGACTTAATATAATAATAGAAATAAAACATACAAATTGTGAACTACATCAAATCCTCTTTACAAAAACTTATATTACTAACGGTAGTAAACAACAAATCTTTTTATATCATCCAATGCTCATCAAAGGCATTGTTTAAAACTTGGTAACCGACCAGGGCACGTAAACTGTTTCGGACGTGACTGTGGACAACTATTGGATGTATTCACATTATGAGGTTTTCTCAACACTAATAATATCTTCTACTATGAGCCAGTTATGAGAGGTTTGTAACAAGTTTCAAAAAGTGCCCATAAGAGTGCTCAAAAGAGCTGAAGGAGCGATCTCTTTGGAGGACGAAATGTGTTATCAATTCCTAAGAGGATTCCGTAGGATAATTCTCTTTCTCATGTCTGTCACACTGTGTTCCTGTAATACTTCATGGCTAGTTCCACGAATATGAAATTATGAGTAATAAAATAAAGAGAAATAAAACACGGTTTTCATACTTACCAAACCCTGGTCCTAATATTAAAACTGAAATCCCTTTAGAAACCATAGACAAACCAAGGACTGAAGGAAAGTTACCCCCTGTTGAATATTCCGTCAAAACAAGAGGATATGATGTACGATATATTCCACGAAAGAAACCAACAATCACTAATGTTGTTATAATTGATCCAATTGAGGACAGTAAAGTTATACCTAAAAAAAATACTTATTTATTTTATTTAATGGAATTTACAACTGTATACAAATACAACAAGTAAATATGCGCATATATAAATAATGGCATGTACAGGCTTGAAGAGTTACTACCCAGTGGTAGCACTCTCTATAAAAAAAAAAAAAAAAAAAAAAAAAAAAAAAAAAAAAAAAAAATATATATATAAAATTCTTAATCCTAAACTACTTGTATGTGAACTAGTTAATTTTAAATACTTTAAAAATATAACAAACAAAAACAAACTGCAAAACTTTACTTTGTAGCAAATAATAAAACAAATATGATATTTCTATCATAAAGAAAACTGCTTATTATTACTTTCTATAGCTTCGAATTAATTTGAAAATAAATCATTCCCATTCGCACTACTTTTCTTTTTATCACATAGGATGCCAATTTTATTACAAACATTGTTTGGCTTACCTAGTATTGGAACGATTAAGAGTTTTTTTCATCTTTGGAGAAGGGTTTATTTGATTTATTACTAACATTTCAAATAAGTATCTAAGATGTTCAGAAGATTTTGATTTTTCTAGAAAAGTTATTGGTATGATTTTGTTTAGAAGTTTCTATTTTATGTTATTGTTTACCTTTTTTTTCTTTTATTTACTGTCTTCATCAGTATTATTTATTTACTTTATATATTTATATTTATTTCTCTATTATTTGTATATATTGTTTGAATGAAAACTCTTAGCCCTAATACTTATAGCCCTCTAGCAGTGGCTGATTGTATTATTATTCAATAAATAGATAAAAAAAAAAAATAAAAAAAAAAGAAAAGTTATTCGGAGAGCCTTTGCAGAAAATTTAAAAAAAATATGGGTGCAAAGTTCAATGCGATTTAATTTACTAACACCGGTCGGAATTAGACAACATTGTTTATTTTGTAAAGAATTTAATTATCTTTCAAATTTTTGCTGAAGAGTCCATTTGAAATGCATATATTCAAATCTGAAAACTTGTCGGAGAAAATAATCCAAATCGTTCGAATAAAGAACGGCGTTTTATTGAAAATATTTCGGACATTCAGCCACCTTGTTTAAACATTAAACAAAACAGGAGTCTGATTGCAGAAAGTATTGTATGCAATATAAAGACAAAGTAGTAATTAGAATGACGGGGAATAAAAAGACGAAAAGAAGACTCATGGACGAAGAAGTTAAAAGAGAAGTTAGTTTGAAGAAACCTTTAGCATAAATATACGCATATATAGTGGCTCACAGCACAGGCGGATCTACGGGGAGGGCTTTCGGACTGAAGCCTACCCAAAATGGTAAATTTTAACTATGTTTTACAGAAAAAAATATTAAAAACTATCTCTTAAAGTATTCTTGTTCGAGTAATTACATTTAATAGGACTTCAAGAACCACATTAACACCATTTAAAATTAATTATCGTTAAAAAAAAAAATATTCCGGGCTGAAGCCCTCCCCCAAAATTAAATCCTGGATCCGCTAATGGCTCCCAGTCAAAATGAAACATCTGAATATTAATCGAAATTATTGAATAAATAAATAGTTCAATTTATATTAAAAAAAATAATAGTTTATTGTAATCAATAAACATCCTAGTAAAGTATTATTTTCTTATGTTATGTTATCTTTTTGGTTATTTTCTTATGTTTTGTTTCTTGGTATGGGGATGTATTGCGGCTACTGGTATAGGAAATCTTCACTTTATAGTGGAAATATTCACATATTACCGTGAATAGATATGTTTACATAAATATTTTGGGAATAAACTTGAAAGATATTTCGGAAAATTTGTGCTAAAAAAACACTTGATACTATTTCTGAAGCATTACTCTTACAGCCATCTTGGCTGATGCCAGGTTATCAATAATGTTTCAGATAAGAGGGGTAATCTAATAAGTCTTTTAACTGCCCCAAAGTTATAAAAACACCAGATCATAACTTGATAGAATACATGTGGGTAAAATTTTAGTATGAATTTTAGAATACTTCAAAATACTTACAAGACCGGCCAAAGACTACACAAAGAGAGCCAAATAAAAAAGTGATCCGCCTAGTGTATGATGTCCTATCCATGATTGGTGGTACAACTAATCGAGCGAAAATGTCTGACACAGCCATTGATGACAATGCATATGCAATTTCAGAATATGTGAAGCCCAGATTCGATAGGTAGAAAGGTAAAATGAATTTGAAATTCATTTCAACCAACTCTGACATTGACAGTCCGAAGAGGATATTCAAGTATACCTTTAAAACAAAATAAAATACATTTAAGAACAATTAGCAAGACTATAAAGATATATTTTCAAGTACAAATTTTAATATAAATTTTAATATAAATTTTAATCAATAATAGAAAACGTACACCGTCTCTTAATAGATCAAGATCCATAAATTTAGAAAATCTAGACAAACGACTTTTTACTGATCTTTTTGGCTTGTTTTTCATGTTTGATTCTTTCACATCTGAATGGTCTGTTATTCTTTCGAACTCTTTCTCAGATTCGTTCACATTAATTTCCTGGAAATATAAAACTCAATTAAACACTAATTAGAGAGTATGAGTGAACTAGAATAATTTGAGTATCACTTTCACTGTGATTTATAACGAATCTATCGATTGTAACATTAAATATGTACATACTTGTAAATGAAGTGTATTTTCTGCATCAACTGAAATATTGGTCACGACAGATTCCTTAGGTGAAAACGCTTGTGATGGGATATTTGATAATTTCTTTCTTTCCTCAATATTTGGACTGCTAATAATACTTGTTACTTCATCTGAAAAATATAGGTAATATGAAATAAAATTGCAGGTTACTATTAAAAAGTGACGCTGGGTTAATTTACAAAATACCGGGAAAGTCGTGGAAGTGGACACAACTTTGCATAGTTAATAAAATTTGTCAACGGATCAAATTTTATTGTCAACTTTAAAAAAATATGTTTCAGCCCATCCTCCCGTAATTATTATTTTGAAAAAATAATGTTGACTTAATAACTAACTCCAATTTTCATATTATTTTTTTATTAAGTTAGTATCAATCATATTTTCGTTACTTCATTAGAAAATTCTTAACCTTTTTTTAAAAGTATGTCAAAAATATGTACAATAAAATTTCAATTACTACCAATACTTTTGGTATTATTTTAAAAAAGTAAGATATTTTCAACGAAAAATACTAGTGGAAAATGTTGAAATAGGAGTTAATCATTCTGTCAACTGAAAGGCTCATTTCTCCAGTGATTCTGGTCTCGTTTCATCATTTAAGATATGTGCAGCCAACAAGAAAATTGAGATAAGTCTGTCCAACAAAGGATGCATTCTTGATTAAATATAAACTTTGAAAGGTACGCTTGTGTTCTTGTTTATCTACGAACCTTCAGAGTCATCCTTTTCCTCAATTTTATTGGATGGCAATAGGGTATGAGCTTCTTTTTCTTGTACTTCCTAGTAAAAAAAACAAAAAACATTTTTTACATTTTTTAAAACTGTACCAATTACAAATAAATAAAAAAAATGATTCTTAAAATTATAATTTCATTTAAAATGAAAAAGTTCATATTATATGCCATCAACGATTTTTTTTTTTTTTTTTTTTTTGGCCAAGAAAGCCTATTGTACACCCGAATCAACGCCATATTAGTTTTATATTAACGCCATAAAAAAACCCGTCAAAATATGCCCCCTTAAAAATTTTGTTGGCGTAACTTGCGCCATGAAATCCCCTTCTGGACACCCTTGCATTCAATTAATGATATTTATAGAAACTGGACTTTTTAAACTTATAATATTGTAAAGAGTAGGGACCATTTTCGGAATAAGTTTAAAATTGTGATAGTAAATGAAAACTTACTATGCTTGCGACTTTATAGTGCCAACGAACTGGTTGGAATAAGGAGGCTCCAATTACAGCATGAAGAGATATAGCTCCTATTATGAGAATTGCAGAACGAAAATCATATTCTTCCAGAAAAAATCTAAAGAAATTAAAGAACTCACTTATAATAAGTTTGATATTTAATTTGAAATATTTTTTTAGTATTACTTTCTAATTTACAATATGTACGACGATTATATAAATATTAATATTAAGGTTCCACTCATCGATTTTAAAAAGAAGGTTCTTTTTTATATCGATGGTTCTATTAAATTGCTATTGTATCTTTTTACCTTACTATCTGAGGCATCAAAATGAATCCCATAGTAGAACCGGTCATTGAAATACCAATCGCTTGTCCTTTTCTTTTTGAGAAGTATAAATTGATACCTACCATGGAGCAAGAAATAACCAGGCCGAATCCAATACCTGAAACAATAAGAAAGCATCGTTTTTTAATATATTAATAATTGGTCCCTGTGAATAATTCGCAAAGAATATAGGTCGCTGAACAAATTACAAGGCCCAAATAATAAGACAATTAAATAATTCAACGTATCATAAGATGCGTATCATACGAATCTTAATGTACACGACCGATATGTTCATGAAGTTGATAACACAGCAAATTGTTGAGGGAGCTGAGCCCTCATAACGCGAGCATTGACGGGGCTTGGTGAGCCCCCAGTAGACGGCGCCTATGACAATATATCAGATGAAATGTCTGAGTGATTACCCTAAACATGTACACATTTTTAGGGTAATCACATAAACAGATCAATGTTTATTTTTTAATATCTCCCCTAGAATATTATTTTATAAATGTTTCACCAAAAAAATCGCTAAAGATCATTATTTTATTTCATTATAAGTCACCTAATTATCATTCCTTTGGCCTATTCAAAATTCTGTCTCAAGATTAATGATTGTGAAAGGGTAATTTTTTCTTAATGATAATTAAAATTACATATAACTTACTTTATAAACTGTTTACTCATTAATAGAAAATAAAGATATAGAATTATCTTTATTTATTATTTCTCAAAGGCGTTTTTAAGTATGTTTATCTTCACCAAATCCAACGATTGAACCCTCATTTCGAAGATCTATCCCGTCAGTAGGGAAAAATGGTCACACTCCCCGAAATTTTCGGAATAAAAATTATGAAGGAAAAGAAACTTTGTTTGCGAATAACTAAAAAAGTATGCATTTTTACTTTCAGTAACTTATGAATGAAATATACAGTAAGGGACGGACAGTATTGCAATCTTGAACATTTTCGAACCTGAATTTTCAACCAAATACACGTTTTAAGGTGTCTTGGGTCCAAATATCACAAGTCCCGCAAAATGGTTTGGGTATATTTTTTTACTACAGATTTTAAGTATAAGTAGTTGATACTTTTATCACATATCTTCTGGTTCTTCAGTCTTCGTTAGCGGAGGTTGAAGTGATCATTCTCGACTACTCCTTTCCACCCGTACACGAATGCTTCGTAGTATGGGTAGTTATGCCTACTTACAAGCTGAGAGAAATCGTCTTCCGTGATGATTTAAAGTCCGTTTTCTCTCAGTAATTTGGACCTTTAGTTTCCGAAACACCACAACAGTAGTGGGTTAATTTATTTTCCAAAGCCATGAAGCTTTGCGCGAAAGCACCCATGCCCTATCAGGAATTGAGACACCCAATAATCAGAGAGGACCCATTTCGCTTCCAACCTTGAATAGACGGCAGGAAAGTATTTCCTCAAGGTAGAGCCAAGTAGTTGCCCACCGTCGATTCCACTGCTCAATGGTGTCCTCCCGTATTATCCTTTACCATTTAGATGGATCTGCCGCAGTCCTTTCTTGAAGATTTTCTGGAAGACTTGCTAAGTCTTGAGTCCTGCTTTTCCTTCTATAGTTGGAGGGACAAGCCTGGCTTTGGGTTTCCTGCCTGATTGTATATATTGTATATAGGTATGACTGAATTTTTACGTTTTTTATTTAGTTATCTTTAAGTTACTTTATTTTATATTGTATACAGCTATTGATTATTATTTTATTTTTGTTAATTTTATTATTTTATCACTATAATTATTCTCGACTTCACAGATTATTATATTTCTAAATAAATAAATTTAAAAAAAAAAAGTGGTGTCCTAGTTTAGTCAGAGACAGACTTGTCGTGATCCGCACCACAGCTCACCTTTCCCCTCATTCCTCCACCTCCCCCAATAATATTCATCAATCGGCGTCTATCTACATTGTTTTGAGCAAATAACACATTGATCTCAAATTACTACTTTAATCACTAAATATTAAGAGAAGTTTCGATTATACATACCTCCCAGTACTCCAAAGGTAATTATAAGGTGAAGCATACTGTTTACTGGAACAGTCAGAAGAATGGCAGTAGCACTTATAAGCCCTCCTACAATAGCTACTTTTCTGTAGGTAAATTTCTTTATAAGAGGTCCAATAATGAGCCCTGAAAGGTAAATTTAATTAGTTTTATCACAATAATACATTTATTATCACATAATATTTTCATAATAGGTAACGAACGCCTATGGTTCGGTTCGAGTCCGCCTGTGACAGATAACTATTAAGGATAGTTAAATATTGGCAAATAATCAGCCTGTTGTGTCAGGTTTATTTCTGAGAAAAATCTGGAGATTAAACGTAATCCTGGCCAGATAACCTACTTGTACAACCATTGGTTAAGAATAGGACATGCGCTACCAAGTTTCACGGATTGTAAATTTATTGACGCAATAAAAACCTCGTAACTCTGTCTATGTTTTTGAACCACATATCTCCAGACTCTCAGCTTTATATACAAAAAGAGATTAAAAATAGAGATAAAAATACATCTATATATTTTTATTATGGTTTACAGGGCGAAAAACTTTTGAGGTTATCATTGTCCATTTTCTTGGATTTTCTATCAACTTTTAAAGTTTTATATCTCATTGTGAAGTCCCATCTCTTTTAAAAATTTGATTACTTTGTTTAAGTAAATGCAGTCCTCACTTAGAGCATTGGCGAGAGATCTAGGTATGCCTAAGTTTTTCTACTATATTTAGAACAATCTTCGAATATGTGCTTCACTTCGGCTGTTGACAGCATGGAGTTGGCTGATTTTACTTTCGATCGTGAAAATTTTGAAGTCTGAATTTTCAACGGAAATACACATTTTGAGGTACCCTGAGTCAAAATAACCAAGTCCCGAAAAATGGTCTATGTGTCTGTGAACACTCTAGCTCGAAAACAAAAAGTCGTAAGAAACTGATATTACATATTTAAGATATGTATATACCTTAGATGTCCTAGCAACTTTTTCCTTAAAATTGGCTAACCGGAAGTGCCATCTTATATCAACGCTGAAACAAATGTTTACAATTTTCACCACAAATTTGTCTAATTTTGATTAAACTTGGTGTATTGCATAATAAAGTGCTTTTTAATATCATTTAGGTCTTATCCCGGTTGATGTCACTTTACACTGCTTAAACGCCCAATGTTCATATACGTTTTCCTCAAAAGTACCTTTAACATGGTTCAAATAATTAACCATCTCTCATCATTAAAAGTTACGAACAAATTTTAAGTATAACTTTTGAAAGAATTTGATAATTTATTAAAGAAGAAAAAAAAATAAAAATGCTTATCCAGGTCGAAAATGAATCTCCGGAAATACGAATCAGAAGGTATATGTATAATATATTAGTTGGAAAGCGGAGAATTTTAGAAAAAACAATATATATATATTATAGAAAGTTGTATAAGGTAACGGAGAGCGACGAACAAAAATATAAATAACAATTTCTGAAAACTAACATTATTTAACCTAAATTAGGTGTTTTCAAGGAAATTGAATGAAATTTTCTTACTAAATGTAAACTTAGAATTTTTTTTTTCAGTTTGAAAAAGTATTTAAAACCCACGGATTCAAGGCAATGAAATTTTTGAGATACTATTTCATTGTACTTGTGTGAAAGAAGAAGTGAAATATAAAAATATTTCATGGACACGTTTATAACCTTAAATATATTTACAGTAATTTAATAAGTCCTAGATCAGATATATTTAAAGAATTAGGTAGTTATCGTCCGTTTATTCCGAAAAATCATTATGTAACCATTTAGAAAATTAAATTAGTGAATAATTTAATAAATTTTCTTTTTAGTAAACTTTGCAATGGAAAATAACTAAATAATAGTAGTACAATCCATAATCAACGGATCGTGCAATAAATAATCAACTGGCGATATAATAAATAATACTTTTGTTATTTTAATAGTATTTATAATTTGTTATCTGTAATCTTTTAGCTTTGGCTCAGTTAGAAATGCAATTAAAAAATTTTATAATAGCCCAACATGGCTAGAAAATAATTTCTATTCACAGTTGAGCGGTAAGTGAAAGTTGTGTGCACCCACCCGATTTTTTCATTAGATAGCCGTAGGTGAGGCGACTATTTCCAATATGCAATATGCGTATTTAGTCTCTTCTCGACTGTCTGGAGCATGTCCATTTTCTTAATTTACGGTTTAACCAGTCTACGTTTATTTGACATTAGCTGATCTCACAGATTTTGCCACTTAACCCATATGCATTATCCTATTGGCTGAAAGATTTTAGTACTTGTTAAATGACAGCTTTCAACTCAATCTAACAAGTGGGCTTCAGTTGCAGCGCCATCGTTGCCCTTAATTCCAATATGGCTTGGTACCACAGGCGGATCTACGGGGGGGCTTTCGGGCTGAAGCCTCCCCCTCCCCCAAAATGGTAAAATATTACCATGTTTTACAGAAAAAAAATATTAAAAACTATCTCATAAAGTATTCTTGTTCGTGTAATTATATTTAATAGGACTTCAAGAACCACTTAAACACCATTTCATATAGGTAATTAATTTCTTTCTCTTTTTTTCAAATTAATTATCGTTATATGTACATGAAAAAAAAAATTTTCGGGCTGAAGCCCCCCCAAAATTAAATTCTGGATCCGCTAGTGATTGGTACCCAGACAAAACCAGTATCTATATATTTAATCTATTGAATAAATAAGTAAGGAATGTACTAAATAGTAAAACTTATTTAGGTCAATAAATTTAATATAAATATGAATATTATAGTCTACTAGTACGTTATTAAACTCTTATTTTTTTTTAATGTAAAATTGACTTAAATGGCGTTAGGAGTTTCCATCGCCTACCATTGATAGATCCTAAGCTGCTTCACTAATTGCAAGTGGATAATATTGTGATTTCACACAGGGAAAATTGATCGATTTTATCACTAATTTAACTTTTTCTAAAATTGCATAATTATTTACCGGAATAAACCAACGATATATTCCTAATTATTTAAATATAATGTGGGATCTTGAGTTAATTAGCTACAGTAACTGCTTATTTATTGAGAATTATTACAATCTCTTTCAATTAAGGACATTTACAATAGTGTTCAGATAGCACATTCACAATACCATTTGAAGATATTAACATATGATTAACTCATCCATAAAATCCTATATATAAATTTTAAAAGGTGATTTTTTAATGTCGGTACGCCATAACATCGTCAATTCTTCATCAAATCCTATGATTGACCAGTCATTTTGAAGATATTCTTCTCCTTCACATGCGAAAAATAGTCCTATTCCCCCGAAATATCTAGGGCGAAAGTTATGAAGGAAAAAATAAATTATTTGCGAATAACTCAAAAATTATTCTTTTTTTTTCTTGATTGTACCCATGATAATTAGAAAGATTACTGAATTACTTACAAAACCAAAAAAATCGGACAATTAATAACAAAGATACAGTTCATTATTTTTCGTATACTTAATACTTTCTTCCTCTTTAAAGAAATTGCATTTACTATTCTACTACACTTTTTTTCCTGGCATATATATTAACTTGATTATTTCTTAAAGTCATTTTTTTGTTCTTACATTTTATTTTTTTTAATAATTTAGAAAATTCCATGATAGAGGCTTTATTTTGTCTTTATTACCTTTATTATCTTTCCAGTCGGCGTTTAACTATTAGTCCTAGCAAAGCCATTTGTCGGAATATTTTGGTCTAATATGTCAAATGGAATATTTACATCTAGTCACATCTAAGGCCTATCTAAAATAAGTAATATCAATTTCTTTTGACTTTTCGTTTTTGAGCTAGACTGCTAACATACACACAGACCATTTTTCGGGACTTGGTTATTTGGACTCAGGGAACCTCAAAACGTGTATTTCCGTTGAAAACTGAGATTCAAAAACTTTCACGATCGCAATACTTAAAATTACATATGTAGGTGAGTGAAAGTAAAAAAGTTATATATATTTAAATATGGGTAGATTTTTTTTTTAATTGAAATTTAAATAAGAGGCAATGTTATTAATGTTCTTAATATCATAAGTACTTGATAATCGCACTAAAAAATGGATTACTGATTGATAAGAGATAAGGCACTCTCAAACAGCTGTAGAGAAACTGCTGAAGAAACAAGATTAAGAAATAAAATGTCCACTGCAGCTATTACAGCAGAGTTCGTGAAATAGTACGCAAAGTCATTAAATTTCTCTCAAAGAAATCACATCATACAGAAGAATATTCATACAAATAATGGAAAGGTAACTGAAGAATTAAATATATACAATATACAAATAAAATAAAGGCCGGTATAGTGAAATTATAAATTATTATGATATTGAATCCGCCCTTTTGAATTCAAAATAATTAAGGAACTTTGTATTGATTTTGATAAACTGTTTATGATTGAATTGTGGGTGATATTAAGAATACCTGTAAAGCATAAAATTGCCATTAGTATTGACACTACTAAAGATGCACCACTTGTCCCGACACCAAGCTGCTTGAAGAGATCCCCGAAGAGCAATCCAAATGATGGTTCAATGGCTGCCGTTGAAATCTATTTTTGGAATAAAAAAATACTTTTATTATTATAAGAATAAGAAGAAGTAAATTTTATTCTAGGAGATGTAGTATCCTAAGAATAACAAACATGAACCGAGACAATTACATAATAATACCGATTTGTCTGGCACATAATGGCTGGCGAATAATAATTAGCATACAAAGTTGTATAATCTAAAATAAATTACTACTGTAATTATACATATAATATGATGAAATTATCGGTAAATAGATGTCTCAGTGTGCTTACATATTTAAATAGTAAGCAATATAAATAATAACTATTATTTAAATATAAATATAATTAATTAACAGTAGAAAAGGTTGGTTATACGTTTAATTCTTATAAATAGTCGGAAGCTTGATGGCTAAGGAGATGTAGAAACAATCGATTTTTATATTGGTTATTATATTCTATAATTTGGTCATTTATTTAATATAATTAAAACATTAATTTTTTTTCGTATTTTCAAGTCTAATTTTTCCAGAGTTTGCACCAGTCGTGGAATTTGTTTAGGTGATATTGTATAGGTTTAAACTTTTAAATAAGAAGTTTCATACACAGCTTTTTCCGTTTTTCATACCCCGAAATAGGAAATATTGAGATGCAAAAAAAATATTATTCGATTCCTATGAAACTTCTCATTTAAAAGTTTAAACCTGTACAAATTCCACCTGTACCTAAACAAATTCCACGACTGGTGCAAACTCTGGAAAATTAGACTCAACCAGGACAAATCACTACATACCACTTTTACCCTACGACCTTAAACTTACCCTGCTATTTACCTTGACGATGCTCGAATTCCTCAGACAAAGTTAAATATCTGGGACTACTGACATTCGACAGAAGAATGGCATGGGGCCAACATATCAAGAACGAAACAAAAACTTAAGACTACGGCTATTATACTCACTCAATTGGAGACATTCTAAATTAAAACTTAGACAGAAGTTGAGCACGTATACTTACCTACTGAAGCCCATTTGGACCTACATTTCACAGGTATAAGGGACAGCCAAAAAGACTCACATACGAAAACTATAGATTTTCAATCAAAAACTTTCAGGACTATCACCAAGGCTTCCTGGTACGCCAGTAACATTACTTTACATAAAAATTCCAGATGCCAACAGTTAATGACCACATAAAAATCATTTAATATAATCAACAATATTGCTTCTTCACTACCGAGTAGGGAAGCATTGTATTCGTGCGAGGTGTTAACAAATTGTTTGAGCTCAGACATCAAGGATCAAATTTGGTTCGGTGTCTGTCTTCGTCTGTCTGTTTGTAGTCAAATCGATGTAACGGGCATATCACCTACTACCGTTTATCAGATTTCCATGAAATTTTTTAGGGAAGATGGTCCCATATCAATTTTATCAAATTACACCCAGCACTACCGCTTATGCCCGCGCAAACGTATTTTTTTAGATGTTCCACTTAATCAAAACGGCTCATTCTATTTGGTTCAAAGTTGAAAAAAAGGTTTGTGTAAAATACTCAATTTTTACACAAGACCTTTTGCTCTAACAATAGCGATATTTTTTTAAATTACGATTCATCAAATACACGATTTACAAATGTGGAACTCTTCCACACTTCAGTATTCTCTGATGAACCAAATTCGCGGATGTCAAACTACGAATGTTAAGTGATTAATGTATTTCCGAAAATCGAATACAAATATTTTCCCTCCGGCACCGGGACGCGAACTAGTACTTCTTTAATTTCTCATAACTTCCGTTATCTGGTTGCCGGACAACTCGCGGTGCTGTGCACACGCGTTAGCTCATTCGGCCACCCCACACAGCAATTTTGTCCGTCCACTATCCGCCATTTTCTCTGAGACTGCAGGACCGATTTTTTTCAAGTTTCGAATCAAAGTTAGAGGTCGCCCGATGATGATCTTCCTTACCTCGACATTCCTATCCGCCTTTTCTTTTAAAGATGGCGCCTTAAAATCAGTGTTGTTATAAAGTGTAACGCCTAAACGAATGCACCGATTTCACTGAAACTTGGCTAAAGTCTTCTCTTCAATGCCCTTTAAATATATGTATAGAACATACTTCAATGAAAAGTACTTTCCTTTCAAGAGGGTGGTCGAAATACCTGTGCCGTATAATCTGTAGCGCCTGAACGGATATACTAACTTCAATAAAACTTTGCTGAAGTCTTTTCTTTCGAAACCCTTAAAATTTATTTATATAACATACTTCAACAAAAAGAAGCTGGAAAAAGTTACGAGGGGTGGTAAAATTAGATTTTCGAATAACTTAAAAAGTATAAACTTTTTTGTTATTTTTATTATTATTTTTTAAAATTATATTTATACTGTATTGTTCGGTTGATTCCAAACGTACTGGCATTACACTAATTGCTGTTACTTAGATTTCGTGTGATTGAAATTATTTTTTATTTATTTAAAAAAAAGTCTTATTTGTAATGGTGTTTATTTCTATTGAATTTCAACTAGCTCGTCGTGGTCTTGGCTTCTCCCAAAGATTTTATTATCATACAAAAAACTATTAAATTTGAAATATATATATTCTTTAGCCAATGAAAACCATTAGGAAGCTATACTGACCTTACTTGGCAGGCTTTTTTTTTTTTAGAGTAACCACTTTACTAAGTCTGGGGGTCCCGAACCTCTAAATCGATCCATGCCTGATGAAACAGTAAATAATTACCTGCAATAGCCGGACTCCAACCCGGGACCCTAAATATAGGAGTGCCTTACTCACTGGGTCACTCCGCTCTCTGTACTAATTATTATGAAACATGAATCAAGATGTTAGCTGTTATTTATGTTTATTTTTATTTTATTTTTTTTTATTCTCTGAAAGGCTTAAAAGGATATTTTTGATTGGCAATAATTAGAACTCCCTCCTAGCTAATGATGATAACGTCGATAGTAACTTTATATATTTATAATATTTTTTTTTTATAAGTTTCAAAATATTACTCACAGTTATTAAACATGATCCTAAAACAATAAGCCATCCCCATCCTCCATCTGGAGGTACCATCTTTGTTTGATCTTTTCTTGTTTCCATATTAAGCTAAATAACTCAAATTACAGACAAAATAAATATATCATTAAAAGAGTAATGCTGTGCACTATCGTCACTCACAATACTATATGGTTGAAAATAATTTATGTAACGCTTTATTTGTCCCTTATGAATACTGGAATAAATATATATTCATGAATTAGCATTGGTTCTAAGTAATTATGTAAACAGGATTCCTTAAATATTTCTTCATTTCATACCCAGCAAGTCATAGAGTTTTCAATATTTATAAACATATGCAGAGATAACAAACTTTTAGCGCAGCATTTAAATTGCAATCTGAAAGAGCTATAGTTCCTGATTACGACATACCTGGGCCTTTGCCGAGTCCAGCGATCTCCATCATTCAAACAAAATCAACAACCCACTAACTCCTATTATATGTAACCTCAAAACGCCTACTTACACCATAAACATTATTGTTTATTGGTAGTAGTCAATTCTTGTCTTTACCTCTGCTTAATCCTTCACCATAAGCTCTCAAACTTGAAAACTACGCAACGGAATCAAAGGAGGGTCTACCTCCCACCATAATTGATTAATCCTCCACTCGAAAAGAATGTTTCCTACTCTTATCCCAACCAAAATCTATCAGATATCGCATCTATCCTTCCTCCGAGTACCACTCTTCCTACACTATCTTCAATATCAGACCTCTCATCACACTTCAAACAATATTCCTTGTTAATATCTCGTTCAGTATCCCTCGAAAAGTTAGAACTTCGTAACTTTTCTTGTAAAGAACACAAATGACCTACACAGACGAACTTGATATATTTCTCCATGAAAATTTCATAGACATTGGAATTTCTAATATAAATTGCACTTGTGACAGGGACCCATTTCACGATAAATTCTTATTTTTAAATGCGTGTAAAGATTCTACATTACGTAAGGATTAGAAAAACCAAACAAATCAACTCACGCAAGTTTTTACATTCTTATTTATAAACTCTGATTCCTTCCACTTAAACTGAAATTATTGATCAACCTCTATTGCCTAATTCAACTATAATATTATGTTCAACTCTACGACCGCTTAAACATTGTCAGCTATATTCTGTCTTCCCGGTAAAATTATCTTTCCTTTAATCAAATCGATCATTTGGTTCACGTTTCATTTCTGAATTTCATTTTTAATAACTGTATACTTCCAATTTTATATATTTATATTTCACAATAACATGTTACTTTTAGATAAATAGTTAATCAATAATGCAACAAAAGAACAATGCAATGTTTACAATATAAACTATTCCTTTTAAGTGAAATATTCCAATATTTAAAATGAAATTATAAATCTCATTCTAAAAATAAATTACTATGTTCGAAACATGTTGAAAAAAAAATATTTTATGTGTAGAATATTTGTCTTAAATATCAGAACAGAATTGTTTACAACGTTTCAACCTCTTGCTAATATTTGATAAATGTAATATTTCACTTTTGATAGTCAAAGAACAAATTGAGTATATATTATTATATAGGCAGATAATAGCATTATTATCTATTATTATTATTATTATCTATGATAGATAATAGCAGAGACATTTTTAACAATTCCAATCTCATCAAATGCGCCAGAGATTTTCTTTGTAGAGATGGACATTCTTGCATTGAGGTGCCTTATGTATTTATTATTTAACTGGTGTATAGCATAATTTTTTTCATATTATGAATTCACAAAGAATTAATATATGAATATGAATTAATATTATGAATTGACAAAGAAACGCCATGGGAAATATATTTATTTTTCCTATGCAGTTCCATTGTCAATTTCTTCCTAGCATTACTTAATTATTTTTTCTTTGAATTTACTAATTTGGTATTCTTATAGATTTTTAAGAAGGTAAATAACTGATTTAGTTTTGAGAGAGCTAGCTTTATCTAGACCCAAGTGGGCGCTAGTCAACGAAAAGAATTAAAATAAACTACAATGAAGGCTTATTTCTAAATTCATATTACAAGAGAGGCTTGAAGAACTGATGCATTAATAAATATTAAGAAAAATTATTACATATCGTTGCATTTTACCTTATAGAGTAAAATAAATGAGTCTCAATTACAGTAGAGAAAAGGGCTTCTGTAATTATAATGTATAAATTTTTTAAAAATTAACAATCACAACTATTTATTACATCTTTTCTCGAAGAATGCAATTTCGGTCCATATTCATTAATAAAGTCTATAATATTACTAACATAGGCCACCAGGAGAAAAACCTGTATAGCCAAAAATGCCAGTTTTTTTCGATCTCTATTTGCTTTTTATTCTATAATTCTTGGACGTTTCATCGAAGCGAGAAACGTACTATTTAAGAAATTAAATAACGTTAAATTGTGCGTCGAATGGACCAAGAAGAGCCGGTCAAACATACCTCATGAGAGGTAATCAAGAAATATTTAACCTCCTTGGTAAACATGACATCGTGAAGCATATAAGACTGGGAAGACCGAGGTAGACTAACTATGCAGGTCGAATGTCAGAGGATGAGATCATCAGAAAAATAATCAGCGAGGCCATTTATTGTAACAGTCGTTGAGAATGACCGCATCTTCGATGGATTAATGGCGAAACGGAGGACGCCCGGGCGATTCTGGAGATCAGGGACTAGAGCCATACTGTCTAAAAGCGTGCAGACTGTCGGAAATTATTAGAGGAGATGGATCAGTAATGGTCTGTCGAGCCAATGAAAGAAAAAGTCCGGAAACTGAGACAAATTACATCAGTATCATTTACAGTAGTTAACCAAATTACCCGACGCAAAATTTAACATTCTTTAGTTTCTTAAAGTTCAGAAATTATACCAAAAAAAAGAAAGAACGATAACAAGAAAATATATATATTTTTTTTCTTGGTTGTCAGCGTTAAAAATTTTGTATTTTATATTTTTGAACCCATCTATACAAGATAAAATAATCCCACATTTGTCACAATATATTTCCCTTTTCGACCGTCAAGTTACTGTCTTAAATCAAAACAATCAAACCTTCGCCTACGATGAGGTCCCTTTTGAGGCCCTGGCTCCAAGGATATAGGTCCGCTTTGATTATGGTTAAACCATAATATGAAACAAATTTTAACAAAATATCAACGTAATATAAACTTGAATTAATGAAAAAAAAAACAGCTTATCGTATTTAATTGTACAAAAAAAAGGAAACTGCTTGACTATATTAAAAAATGAAACGCAAATTAATATAAAAATAAATAAATAATCAACAGTAAGTATGTAAAACTATTCAAAATGCCCAAGTTAATGTGAGATTATTTTTAAAAACTTAATTAAAGTTAATAAAAGAAAAAGGATGCAAACATGCAACTAATCTAATAATTTGAGAGAGTAGAGAGCCACTGCTACACATAAAAATTAGTTATTGCTGCTACTGCTACTAACACAATAATAAAGAGAATTATGTTTTTTTTTTAATGATCGATCGGGAGGGATATTGAACCACTTCAACTATTAATAAATTTATTTTATTTGAATTATCTAAATTTTATTTATCCTACATAATTTATCTATATTATGTACTGCTAAAAGCCCCTTCAAGTATTTCATCTAACTTAATTCTGTTTGAATGAAGAATGATGTAGAAATTTGTAGAAAAAAACTATTTCTAACCAATATTTACATTTGCTGTGACAACTGAACCGAAGATGAGAATATTTCGTTATAATGGACCTGTAGAGACTGGGGCGACCAAAGAAAGGAGGTGTGCAGACAGAGATTGGTAGTGTCGGCATTAAACCTTTTGGTTCACTAAGCAATATATAAAAATATATATATTTCTGTTATTATTAGTTTTTTTTTTTTCTGTTCTTCCCTACCTCGCCTTTTAGGCTATACGGGATTTTCCCGGACCAGAGGGTGAGAGAGGGGAATTTAAAATCCCCTCTGGCACCGGGACGCGAACTCGTGACTATTTTCATATCATAGAATCATATATCCGGTTGCCGGGCAACGGCGGTGCAGTGCACACGCGTTAACCCATTCGGCCACCCCGCCCTCAGTTATTATTAGTTAAACATGGGAGTGATTCAACCACCAAAATTTTCCTGAGTAACGAGTGCTAACTTTATAAATGCTAGTTGCATAGATGCAGACTTCCCATTTTAATTGGAGGAGGGATGATGGACAAAAAAAAATAGTGGAAGTTTTTATTATGTGTAAAATGATAAATGTATAAAATCAAAACAACTATTGTAAAATGAACAATATAGTTCTGAATGTTTAAAAATAAATATATATGTAACAAATATCTATATATATATATATATATATATATATATATATATATATATATATATATATGTACAATATTATATATAAGTAATTTGAACTATTACTATCATTACTTTCTTTCTTTATTTCCAGGATTTGATTTTACCATCTTTAAACTTCCCTTTATTTTTTTATCTGTTTTTCTTTTTATTATTTTGTTTTCGTTATTTACTTTTACTGTTATTTCTTGCCATGGTAATGGCAACAAAAATCTGGTGCAGTGTATCATCCAAGTTTCACTAATCAGCCAACTTTATTAGGAAATTCTATTTAGTTTCAATGGAAATGTTTATTTCTCATTCAGTAATATGAAATTAGACATTTTTAACTATAGCAATTAAATGAGAAGGAGTTGGTCAGGGGTGAGATCGAATTAAATACTTTAATATTACAAGAGTATTTTATTAGTTAGTTCTTCATTCATTTATTCACTTTGTAGGTCTTCATCAGGGCATTGTGCCAGGCACAGGCTAATCTACGGGAAGAATGGGGCTTTTGGACTGAAGGACTCTCTCTCCCCCACCAAAAATGGTAAAATGTACGGTTGTTTTATTGAAAAAAATTATCTATTAAAGTATTATTGTACGTGTAATTGGATTTATAAGGACTTGAAGAATCACTTAAACACCATTTCATATATGTAGTTAGTATCTTTCTTTTTTTTTCCAAAATAATTATTGTTATATACATAAAAAAAATATATTTCGGGCTGAGGCCCCCCCAAAATTAAATCCTGGATCAGCTAGTGGTGCCAGGCACTGGAGGAAGCCTATAATTATTATTATTTATTAACTCTTCATTACCTTCGATACGATGGTAGATATTCATTTTTCTAAATTCTTTAGCTTTCCAATGGCATATTACACTTACATTATATATTATAACTCTATATTGCACTCTTATTTCCGAAAATTAGTTTTCAACTAGTGAAAATATTTCTCCTAATTTTTTCCAGTACACAAGCTCAATAACAAAATTAAAGGTATTTTAGAGAAAGAATTTTGAAAATTCAGCATTTTAACCCAGAGGTAGTATTTATATGAGGTTTATACTCACATGATATTAAAGAACATTTAAGTTTAATTGATACAATAAATCAAAATCATTAAGGCAAAGGTGTAAAAATGTACACAAGTTGAAATTGTGTAGAAGCGATCAGATAAAGTACCATTTTCGGTAAGTTAATTTCCAAGAAAGGGTTTCCCTAACCTGACATTTAGTCTGTGGACCATACCCCCTTCCATAATAATTTAATTGTCAAAAAAAATTATTTCCTTTTTCTTTTTTATATTACTTCATTAAATCCAAACGGAGGTCGTTTAAGAAAGGCTCTATTGTAAAAATGATATAATTCTAATAATAGAACTTAATTCAAAAATACTTCGCTGAATATCTAGATTTTTTTATTTAACATTTGCAATGGTCCATTGGTGCATGAAGAAATGGCGAAGAACATCTCATCGACTCAGGAGAACGAATCTTGAAACTATGTCTCGCAAACGGAATGATTGTAGCAAATAGTATATTTCCACATAAAAGAATACACCAATTTACAAGAGTAGAACCAGGGTGAAATGAAAAATCAATAATAGATTACATTCTCATACCAAGGGAAGAAATCAAAAATACAATAGACGTTAGGGTCAAGAGAAGCGCAGAAATTGGCAGCGATCACAGGCTCCTAAGGATGAACATCAGTCTGAATAAAGTTTTACTAAGGATAGAAAATAAAAGGTATCAAAAAGAACAAAAGATAAATGCTTACAAATTGAAAAACGAAGAAATAGCAACTGCCTATCAGAATATAATAGAAGAAAAGGTTCTTAAAGGAATATACCTCTGGGACTCGGACAATGTCGAAATAGCTTGGTCCGCTGTCAAGAAACTTCTGCTGGACTCAGCAGAAATAACTTGTGAAAAAATAAATAGCGGACAAAGACTAAAGATAACCGCTTAGTGGAATGAAGAGGTCAAAGAGGAAGTCAACCGGAAGAAGATGTATTGGAAGCAATATTTAAAATCGAATTTCAATAATGATTACGAAACTCAAACACAGAAAGTGAAAAACAAGGTCATAGAAACCAAAAGAAAAACGTGGGAAGATTTTGGAAGAAAGATAGGAGACAATTTCCGATACAATCAGAAGCTTTTCTACAGGATGCTTCGAAACATGCGAAAATAGAAAGAACCTGTTCTCAAGCGAATTAACGATAAGGAAGGAAATATCCTAAAAAGCAACGAAGCAATCGTGCACAGATGGGCCGAATACTTCAAGGAACTTTTAGATGAAAATACTGAAGTCGAAAATCAAGAAGCTGGACGGGCGAACGTGGTCGAATTGGAAGAAGATTTTATCAGTGAAGAAGAAATTGTGGATGCTATAGTCTCTACAAGACTCAAAGAAATGATGTAAGAAAATGTAATAATGTACCAGATGAGTTCACAACTAATCAAGGTATAGGCAAGGGTGCAGTCTAAGTCCTCTGCTATTTAGACTAGAGTTAGACAATACAATAAAAATAGAAAAACAAAATATGAAATCATATCAAATAGGATACAGAAATCTACAGCTTGTATTTTTCTCTCTGTTCGCTTATGCAGACGATTTGGTGGTTTTCGGAAGTAATGGACGAAACCTGCAATTCAACATTCTTCAGGAAGAATTAAATAAGATAAATATGCAAATAAATGTGGGAAAAAACAAAACTATGAGGATTGGCAGAAAACAAGGCTGAGGAGACAGAATAGTGCACTTGAGTAGAGTTCCATTGGAACAAGTCAAAACTTTTAAATACATCGGTGCCCACATCAATCAATGAACATGAATAGATCAATGAAGAAATAAAGGAAAGAGTGAGGTCTGCAGGAATTTGCTTCAACGCTTTCAAAAAAGGATTCTTAAACAAGAGAGAAGTGAGGAAGGAGACCAAAGGAACCATGTACAAAAATACTTTCCTCCAGATAATGACCTAATCCAGCGAGTCATGGACTCTCACCATAAAACACATCAGTCAGATTCATGCCATGGAGATGAGATTCCTGTGCAGGGTCGAAGGAAAAACAAAGAGAGATCGCATAAGGAACTCCATAATACGGAAAACCCAGACCAGGCGAAACATTGATAGAGGAAAATCGTTTAAGATGGTTTGGCCATGTCTCTCGAATGTCAGATAATCGAATGGCCAGGATAGCGTTAGAAAGTAAAGTTGAGGGAAGAAGTCCTCAGGGAAGGCCCAGGAAGACCTGGGAGGTCAGTGTCAAGGAGGCCTTTGACATAAATCATATTGACTGGAGGAGGAGGCGGCAGTTGGCTCAGGATCGAGAGTTGTGGATTCGGCTATACAAAAAGGCTCCTCACACCGCTCAGCGGTAGAAGAGCAATCGATTAAGAAGAAGAAGAACATTTGCAATTTAACACTTTGTTTTATGTATTTATTGATTCATGTAGGTAAGATAAGGGGGCTAATGTACGGGGTAGCCGTAAGGGCTAAGGCGCTTGCAATAGGTAATCAAAGTAAAGCAAATGTGGTCACTACTTGGATTGGTGACCGCCTGATTTGAGTGACCGTCCGCCAGGAAAAACCATACTGCCCGAGTCTCTCTCTCCCCGGGCTTGTGGGACCCGTCAGCCTACTGGAGGCAACTCACACCGACCGGACGTAAGCAATTCACACCGATCGGGCATAGGCGGATGACCCTACCTCGTATACTTAAATTGGGGATTTACCAGGATGTTAGTAGCCCTCCTGAGGTTCGGTTCTTGGACGGTCTGTTTCGGGGAAAGAAATATAGGTCCTCGTACGCCTGCTGACTTCAAGCAGTCATAATCCATGGATCTAGACCGATTTGTCACTGTCCTTGAACACGAGTGAGTCAGTTTGAAGGACACCGCCAGATTTTCCCCAAAGGGATCGGCTATATGGAGTTACTGTTGGCCTGCCGCTGCACCATGGAAACCACGGTCAGTAGCAACGTGAGGTTGAGTGACCTCCTCCAGGCTATCTGAGCTCCCGCAAAAAACATACATCTGTAAGGAGACCACATCTTGCTGTCAAAGATCTTCATGGTCTGTAGTGCCAACCGAAAAAAAAAAAAAAGATAAGTTAAATTATATATACTTTCCCCTAAATGAGTCATATAAACACCTGTCTTATAAACTAAAATATATACTTAATCTGAACTGCTTATAATGAATAGTTCCCAGGTTGTTTAATAAAACTCATATATCACTAATAAAAAAATAAAAAAATCATCTCTTTATTTCTTAGGAACAAAATAGGAAATTTTAATGTTGAATGCTTTATTCTCTCTTCACAAAGAAAGATAGAAAGGGCGAAGCTGTATGTTCTTAATTATTAGTATTTAGTATAAAAATGAGAGAAAGCGCAAAATTGAATCCAACAATTGGAAAAATACATTAAGAGAACATGTAAGGAATTGTCAAAATCTCGGAAAGAAAAACAAGAATCATTCATTATCTATTATGTAGCTAAACGAATATATATTATACAGATGAAAAGAATATTTCAAGGAGCTGCTAAAAGGAGGTCAAATGCTGGGACGGTTTGGATGATATTAAGGGGACGATGGAGGTTTAATATGGTGACGACCATTTATTTTATTTTCGATTGCTACTTGAGTTGCACACTAAGATTATATTCACTTTGAAGCAGGATATAGAGAGGTACATCGAGAAAGAGTTATAGCTCGATTATAAACTTATTTATAACCCTATTTATAATAGGGTTATAAATAAATAGTTCTCCTTCTGTTTAGTGAATTTGGAAAAGATCTTTGAAATAATCAGAAAAGAAAACATATGAGTTTTTCTGAAAGTCGAGTATTTTTTGCACAATCCAAATTGTGAGGCACTAAGTAGATAGAGAGCTATTTCCCTTTCTCGATGGACTTCTCTATAACCTGTCATAAAGTAAAGATTGTCCCGATGTACAACTTGAGTTTCTCAATCCATATCGCTCTGGCAATCGACGATTTTTCTTATTCTAGCTTATACGATTCTTTAGTAGAGGTTTTTTGGCACACTGGAATGGAATGAATCTCGATGTGTATTACATTTCCTGGTATCTCCTTGCTTGTAAAGGGACAAAATTAAATTCCTATCGTATGATTTTCTTATGGTATATTATTCAATATACATTGAAAAAGTGGAGAAATATATCTTCATATTTGTTGCCTATGTACGCGCAGCATTTTGGTTTATTTAATAATCTTTCATGCTGATAAAATGGTCTTCACTATAATAATCTTCCACCCATCCCCTTAATATCATCCAAACCGCCCCAGCATTTGACCCTCTTTTAGCAGCTCCTTGAAATATTCTTTTCGTCTGTCTAATATATATTCGTTTAGCTAAAAATTATTGCATTGATATTTGTTTGTTAATAAGATCAATATAATGTACCATAAACGTTATTATAACACTATGCCATTTATAGGTACTGAATGATGTGGCAAAGACCTGTAGGCACCTACGCCAGTACCGCTTTTTCGCTGATTAAGAGAGTTTTTTACAATACCGCTTCAAATATTTAAAAAAGAAACATATTCTCCAGATATTTTATTTCAGGACGTTTTCCGTTATTGTTGGCTGTTTAATTGCAAACGACGCTTGATTTTCAACTTGAAAACATTTTTTTTTGTTAAAGTTTAATTTACTGGTATGTTTTATTGGCTCAGCCAGTTATTTTTTAATAATATTTCATGTTTTATTATTCTATGACAATCCAGATTTAGTGGAAGGCCAATTATGATGAAATTAAGCCAAATGCTGATTCTCAGTGACTAAAAAGCTAACTTAAGTCAAAGTCGCCAGTCCGCCATCTTTAGGCGCCATTTTGAGGCAGTGGATACTTTTTTTTTGTGGGAACATTGTTTTTTGTTTTGTTTTTTAATATATAGTTACAAGGAACACAACGATATGCAATTTAAAGGGATGTGTTGGGAGGAATGCACGGTAGGGAGTCAGGCCCACCGTGTAATGCTTGTACCTCCACTATGTTATTTCAGTATTGTATTTAATGTTCTCAACTGAGTTGTATTTGAACTTTCCACATAACTTTGGCTAATATTGATAATTTACAATAATAATTTTCTTTTCTATTCAAGCACCACATTGTTTCGATGGAATGCCAATTTCAGAATTTAGAGGTAGGGGTGCCCGTTAGGGTGAAATGTAAAACACTTTTTTCGGATGACAAACTTTTTAATCGCATTCAAAAGTTGCCTTTTTATGTCAATAAAAAACCCTAAAAATTTCGCTTTTTTATACTTATCATCTTAAGAGGCTTAAAAATAAGGTTTTTGTTCAAAACATTGAAACTTTGCATTAATTTGTTTTTTACTTTAGTAATACATTTTTTAAATACAAAATTTGAATTTAATATCTAGCAATAGATCCTTCTTTACTATAAAAACTAATTAAGTTTGAAAACTCTAAATTTATACTTAGATTTTTCGAAAAAATATTAAAAAATTACCTTTTTACCATCCAAATCCTCTCGTTTCTAGCCTTGCTTCCTCTTCTATTCCAGATAACCATCCGAGGCGTCTGAAAAGAAGATGGCCTCGTGATCTCCTTATACAGACATCTGTAACAGACATATTATTAGAGTGCTACCAGTGGATAGTTTCTCAACAAGCGTTTTCATGTGATTATATTCCTGTGTACACATTTACTTGATGTATTTATATCGTAATACAGTTGTAAATATATTGAATAAATAGATTAAAAAAATTAAACTTTTACTTTAAAATTATTGTTTAAACACAGTTTTTAAAACAATAACATATAAAACACATTTAAAAATTAATAATAACAATAATGAACTTAAACGTTATTTTGAGTATTTCGGTTTTAAAGAGATTTTAGAATTAAAGACAAATGTCGTCAAATTAAAGAACAATTAATACATAATTAATAATTAGTGTCCTGAAAACAATGTAAACATTAAAAAATATTCTTTTATTTAATTAGTTTTTCATTGATTTGATTTTAATTTCAAACTGAGATAAATTTTTTTGTCTCTAATTTCTGCATGATCTTTTGTATTGCAGTTTTTAAAAATTTTTAGAAAAATCTAACGAGACGGTACAATCATGAATAAAACCCTTCTCCTCCCCACGCCACTTTCCAACACATTTTGTTGCTCTCCTCTTCTTAATAAAGTGCAAGAGATAGAAGAATTAGAAAATTCGTAAATCATATATAATTATACTTGGCGTGGATTGTTTCATGTTTTTCCCTAGTTCTCTAGTTTCAAACTTTTCATTCCAAAAATTCATAATCTCTTAGAAATGTGTACCCTTAAAAATTCAAAACTCCGTCAGAAAGTGGTCGAAATTGCAAATGAAAAGGAAGGAAAATTACTGATTTGACTAAAGGAGAAAATGTAGGGAGTTTCAAGAAACCATTTTGAAGGGGCCACATTTTGATGAGGTTTTAAATTTTTTGGGGGAGCACATTGCGAATGGAATATAAATTTTCGGAATAAAAAGTTACACCAAAGAACTAAAAGAAACAATATAGCAATCCTCAGCAAGTGTCTATGATTTGCGAATTTTCTGATTCTACTTTCTGTTCTGTTTTTTTTTAACAAGAGGAGAACAATTAAATGTCTTGTGATGGCAGTAGGAAATCCTTGCTCCATTGGTCTTAGGAGGCATCCTTAATCGGCATTGGTTTTATTTTTTGTAACTATTTGAATTAAATGTTTAACCATATTTTTTGAGTTTGAAGTATATTATAAAAAATATGTTTTGATCATGGTGAATTAGAGGTGGGGCACGTTCCTAAACACTGGACTAAGCTCATCTATGGCATCGTCTCGTATGGCAGTTTAGAGACCGATCCGATGTCATCGTTGAATTCAGGGCTAAGCTTAAGACTGTTTCCAAGATTAGTATTACCGTCTATTCTTTCACCTACCACCTTCTCCTTTCCAATAAATGTCAACTTTTATATTTGTATCATTATAGATAATGTATTTCGAAATAAAGATCACAATCAGATAATATTAACTCATGTTATTGACTGAATTAAGGTCAAAATAAATATAAATATTGTTTACTTAATGTAAAAAAAATTCTAGAAGTTTGCCGCTTTCTAAATTCTGCCTCACAGGGCATCTACTCCCTTTGTCTCTCCCTGGTAAATTCTCCCAAATATAAAAAATATATATATAAAATAAATATGGGTCTATTATTTCTCTCCTTTGCTTGCATATTTTAAGAAGCAACTTAAAAGACATTATGTAATTTCCCTTTTTCAAGGTTGTAGGTCTAAGATCAATACACCAACGATCCCGTTGAATACACACAGTATATTTATCTTGATAAGCACTGACATACAATACGATACCCAATACGAAACATTGAAATACAAATACTCAATATAATATCTTGATATTGATCATATTGTTTTATTTCTGTTATTTATAATCGAAATGCCATAAAATTTTATTTTTATCTTTTAACAATACAACTTAAATTTTCTTATAATCAGGCTAAAAATAAAAATACGTTGATACTGAAACTGAAAAATTTGGAACAAACTTGAAACTTGAGAATTCAAATAATCATAAACTAATATTTTAGGAATGTCAGAACTTACTTAACATAAAACGGATTTTTTTTTGTTGAAATAAATGTTTATAATTATCATTAGTCATTTTCATTCGATTAATCCCAAACAATTTATCATTTAGAATTATTTCTTTATGTGATCGGTTATATTTGCTTATGAAGAAGTTGTGAACATAATAAAAAAGATCCTGCCAAATGGAACTAGACGATATCGACTATCAGTTTATAATAGAACGTTATTATTTCAAGATCATTGAGATAATGTGATACCTGTGATAATGGGAACAAACAACGTAATGTGACAGACATCTACAGATTTAAAGTTTAGTACTATTTACGTAATGGTTTTTACAATGAAATATCAAAAGCAAGAGTACAGAAATAGATATTGTCACTAGTAAGAATGGATGGTTTATTTTGTAAATGGAGACTTTATTTTTTTGTAAACTTTATAGTTTGAAATTTGGAGGGAGAATATCGGGTGACTCATCAACCCACTGACTGCTGAGCACGTCAGGTTGGAACAGGTCTGGGTAAACGTCCCTCCGTTTTCAATACAGTTACGAATAGTGATAATTCCAAGCCGTTTGATAAAAAAGTGGTCGGAGTTATGCCCTGGACAATGATGAAGATAGGTTTGTCATTGAATCCTAAACAACAATATTGAAAGAAAATTTTTATTGTGCGCTGTATTGGATATTATTTATTATTGAAGAGGGGATAAGTGAAGGTTATGATGTAATTTGCTATACAGAACCTCCGATTTGAGGTTGATAAATATTTTTTTAATAACGCTGGGTTAATTGACAGATTAACATTTGTTTATCTTCTATATGATTATTTATTTTTGTCCGAAAATGAGATTTTAAGGTGTGAAAGATGATGACATTAAAAACCATTTTAGTTTTGATTTCTATTTCATGTTTTGTTAATTTTTGTGATTCTGGCAATATTGAAGTTGAACAGTTACCATTTTGTAATACTGGCGATAGCTCTCAAGAATTCAAAAAGTAAGTTAACATTCACTGGTTAAATTGTAAACAGACAGTTTCCTTGGATCATGTTAATTTATCCTTATGTGTAGACTGCTGTTTGTCAGCACACTTGATGGAAGACTATCAGCATTAAACATCGAAAAAGGTGGAGCAGAAAAATGGAGTATTACTACTGGTCCTATGTTGTCTTCTAGTATTCACACTTTAGAGGTTGGAGAATACATTAAGATAAATATTTTCCTATTTGTACACTAAGGTTCTTTTTCGAACATATAATTTTAGGTAACATATACTATAGTGGAGACTTTAAAACTTATATACAAGTATAAGAGGCAGTTATACAGTTACTCGTGCTGTTCGCTACTATTTCACTGTTAACATGTCTGCTTGACGGTTGGTCAAGATCACGTTGATCTTATCGTAGAGAATTTCATAAGTAATCAGATGTTAACAGTGAGGTTCACGGGTGAACTCATAATCCTTGCTCAAGGGACAAAAAAAAAAGTGAGTCAATTCTGTTTGAAGTCAGTCAGTGCCTCACCGAGCAGGTGTGTTCTAAGAAAAGATGAATCCTTTACAGTTAATCATCAAATGTTATCCGCAATTTCTTTATTAGAAAGGTGTCAATATCAATCCTATCCTTGTACTTTTGGCAAGGCTAACCACTTTAAGATTCTATGTACGATGTAATCTTTACCAACATGTCAAACATGCAATACATACACTTCTGAAATAATGCATATTATTGTTTTTGATCTGTACTAGGCATTCAAATTTGTTGCCTCCGCAGCATATAGAGACTTGAACCATGTTCCTTTTTTAATTATGGTGACTTCTTATTTCGTATTGTAGCTCTTGAGAGATTTTTCCGTGTTGATAATATTTCATTCAAATAGTAAATATATATTTGTTTTTTACGAATCAGTAATTTTTATTCAAATGTGTGTTTTTTAGTTAACCAACAATGGTCAGTTCGTTCGTATGATCCCATCTTTAAGTGGAGGGCTTTATAAGTTTAATGGTGATAGTGTTGAAGCTATTCCTGTAACTGCTGATAACCTCTTAAAATCTTCATTTCTGTATTCTGATGACCTTGTTATATCAGGTAATTTATAAATAGATATATGATAACTTAAAAAAAAACAAAAGTGGGATGATTTCATTTGTTCTTATTCTTTTATTTATTTAATCTTGTAGTTCTTAAAATAGTACTTCTATATATTAACCAACTTCCTTCATCATGCCAAAGAAAAGTATTAGATTGTCATATCTCTTTACTGGTATTGATTTCTACTTCATTGTTCATATCTTATCTTAAAGCATTAATAATGCAAAAAAAAAATTTACTACCAAACCATTGAATGTATAACCACAAGAGTATAATAGGTCTCATCGAACTTACATAATGTCTTGACCTTAACGATAATTCACTTTACTTAGCCTTAAAATGTATATATCATGCATTAATAAAATTTTACTCACAGCAATAGCTGATTATTTTCTAAATATATAGCTGATCATCAATCAAACTTAGGCAATCTTGAAAAATCAGCAGGTTTTTCGATTGGTATTCCAAATAAAAAAATAAAGAAGCGTATATGAACCTCTTATAACATACTTGGATCTCAATAGTTGATCAAATATGCTATATTTTTCAGTTAGGCATACTAGCTGGTATTAAGTACACTTCTGCATGGAGGCTTGTGCCTGGAGGAAGTTAGTAATCCTTGGGGTGGTACCGTTTTAAACCAAAATCAAAAATACTATTAATCTTAATTTGGAAAAAAACCTGTGCCACTAACAACTCATGAAGGGTCTTGGGTTCAGTATAATGTGAAGAAATGATGCTACAAGGCCAATGGTTGTGCAGGGAAGTGATTGGATGCTAAAAATTTCCACGTTTCCCCCCTTAATTAACTAAGAGTACCCACTTAGTAGATGCTTGGTTTGCCCCAGGAGGTCGATCTACAGCTGATGAAAAATTTCTAATCATCAGCTGGATTCGAACCTGTGACCTTCAACTCTGAAAGTCAATGCTCACCCACTGAGCTACCCCGCTCCCAATCTGAATTTAAACTCAACTTAAAATGTTGTTTGACTATTGAATCTTACTAAGTTAAATTTTCTTCAATTCTATTATAGGTGGGAAGGAGAGTAAAACTTATGGTGTTGAAGTTAGCACTGGAAAAATTCTTTATGAATGTTCTATGTCTAAATGTGATAATGAATCCAAAAGTAGTCCAGTTGGTGATGTTATTGTTGTTCAACGCCAAACACAAACAATTAGAGCTATTGAACCCCGCTCAGGCGCTGAAAGGTTAATTTTTATTTTATATGTGGTTTATTCGCTTGCTTTATATATATATTACTATCTTAATCTTCTTTTATTTAACACTCTATGGACCAAAATATTTTTGTAATTTATATATTATTAAAATGTTAATTAGTAGCCAAACACTTTTTTATTAAATTTACCTATGATTATTGAAAATTATAGTATTATTGTACGAAATGAGGAACTTGTTCACTGTTTGCCCTGCAAATCAGCAATTTTTTTTCACTTCTGTGGCCTTGACCTTCCTCGTTTGAATAATGCCTGGAAAAAGAGTCCAAAATAATAATTTATGAAAAATAGATCAAACAATCTCAATGTTATTGCTTAATCTTGGGAAATCTATCTTATTTTACTTATAATTATACTAAAGCCGCAACATTTATCATAATTGTCAACTGTCATGTAAGTTGAAAATGACTGGCAGTTCACAGGCCAGGTTGGAACTAAAAATATTCAAAAATACATTTATGTCTTGGTTATTTTGATTATTATACTGCCTAATTATAATATAAAATATATTATTTCGAGATTTTCATTATAAATTATTTAATACACAGGTGGAACTTCAGTGTTGGTCAGCATGATGTCAAAATAGCACATGATCCCTCATCATATTGTCATAGTGTTATAGACCCCTCTGCAGATCTTATTTTAAAAGTTATTGTTCCTGATGGCCTTATTTGTGCGATTAGCAAGACAAATCCTGGTGAAGTAGTGTGGAAGCATAAGGTAGAATTAAAATTGTTATCATTAGTCGCTAGCATATTTTGAATTGTAATATCCTTCAGAGTTAATTTAAGAGTAGTACATATTTATTTGTTTGTAGATCTGATATAATTTGTACTACTTGATCTTTTCAAATAGTTGAACTTTACCATTTACCAATCTGAAATTTACTAAAAGAGGTTATAAATTAAGATGTGATCCAAATAATGTATATATTGCACAATGCAATCGAGAATGCTGCAATTATATTACTTATGCTTATAATATAATTAAATTAACTAAAACCTGATCACTAACTTTTACAATGATATTCTATTCTTTTTTTATAGCTAAGTTAAAAAAAAAAAATTATAATTCTTTTGTTACATTTTATTAAAATTAAAACTCAAACCAAATTTAGTTTATCTCGTTAGTAGATAATGTTGTTTGGCTTTGATCTAAAATTAGATTTATATCAACCCTTTCCAATTTGGATAGAGATTTTAGTGCATCATTTTCATGTTGAATCTTTTTTAATTTGAGATTGCTATTTAATAATAAGAATGTTAGTTATTTCTGCTAAACATTAGTGACTCGAGAATATTTTCATTTCTGTACATATTTTATTAAAAAAATTAGAATTTTAGTTTTTATAATGTATCATATAATTATCTGTTTCTCCAACTATACTGAAGTCACTAGGAGGGAAATATGTTTAATTTGGCTATTTTTTGGTACATTACAATTTTTGGAGCAAATGACTCGGCAGATTTTTAAGCTTGATGGCTAAAATTATTCATTATGTTCCAGATGAAACATTTTTAGCTAAAAGTAGTACCGACTTAAGTAATTTAAAGTGGTTATCTGTAGATTTAAAGATATGTAGCGAATGTTTGAGTTAATGGCTAGACTTATTTTTAAGTTTGGTGACAAAAATGAGAAAAGCAGCTTGGTAATGGAAAATTTTCCTTCTATGGTATTGTTTTGCTTAGTAAACAACCCTGCATAACCTATTCAATCTTGTTTGATATCTAGAGAACTGGAAGTAGCAAAATGTAGCGGGGAAAAAATTATATACATAAATCAGAGTAAATTGCGTCTTCAACCAGTTTTTTTTTTTCAATTATGCCACCTCTAAAGCTCCTCAAAATAAAGTTAAAAGATTGAAATTTTGTATTTGATTTTAATTGGTGTTAGAAAAGTATCTTGGGATGATCTCAATTCTTGCTCCCTACTTCCCAGCATTTAAATAAATTAAATTTGAAAACATATTACATAAAATTCAGCTTTTCAGTTGATTTTGAAATATTTAATTTTGCTAGATTAGCATTAATGAAACAATTGAATCACTTTTTCATCTGTTCTTCCTAATAAAAGTATGTAATATACGATCTCAGGGATGGAACTATGCTGCTCATACTTTTTAAAAATAAATTTTGTAATACTTATTTCCCTAATTTTTTGTTAAATTTCATTTTTTTGAATTTTAGTTTGAATATCCTGTTGTAAGTGCCTGGCAAGTGATAAAAGGACAAATGAAGTGGGTTGATCTGTTTGGAGGCTCTAATAACGTAGAAGATAATTTTTCTTTACCTAAATCACCAGTACTATATATCGGCATGCATAATAAACAGGTACATAAATGGTCCCCTTAAAATTTGTGTTATTTTTGTGAATTATTGCATGTCAAAAAATTAATTTTGTTTTTATTCTTAAGCTGTATATTCAAGAAAGCGTGCAAATGCAACGTAAAATATTGGAACATGTGAAGACCAATCTCATTGCTGGGGAAACCTTTATTCCAAGAATTCCATGGAGGCCTGTTCCAGGTATTTTTTTCTGATTTCAGGAAGACTGATGTATTTGTTGTTAGTTGCGTGTTTGCTTAATTTGATAATTGGGGCCAGACTTTTTCCCAACAAGTTTTTAATAATTTTCCCTATTTGGCCTGCCATATAATAATAAGAGATTTTATTCTTACAATGTTTGTTGTTGATGATTAGTTGATGACCATTCTTGAACAAAATAAATTGGTATTCATGGCTTGTATTGCATATCAATAGTAATCAGATAAAAAAGATTTTTATTCAAACTGTGAAAAAAAATTAATAACATTAAAAATTTATGAGGCCATTCATAATATTCATATTTTATTTTATTCAACTAAAGTTCTTAGTAACTGAGTTTTTCATGTTCACTTTTAGTTTGTTTTATTTATACATTTATTATAGAATTGTAGATATTCAATTTAATGAAATATTGATATTTAGCTAGAGTTCTCGGGATTGCTGGTCCAAAAGAACCAATCCTTCAAATCACTGAAGAAAAAACTCAAGCGTCAACCACAGCGCTATCTGTGCTTTATGCTTCAGAGTACGTTAATGGTAAGATCTTATAATACTTTTGTAGGAAATAATTTCTAAAATAATATACTTAAATGTATAGGAAATAAGGTCTGTAGTAAAAAAAGTTTTAATTAGATTTCATTGTTGTAGGAAATGGGTATTTTTTGTACAGTGCTGCAGATGTTGAAAAAGCTGAGACCGGCTTATGTGCTTCAAATGATAAAGTAAACATCACTATAATTATAGACAATGGTGAGCCGACTATTGAAGATATTGATGATGAGGATGAAGATGAAGAAAAAGAAACACCAGTCCAAGTTATCATGGTTTCCTTTTGGTACTGGTGGTGAGTATTTTTTATATTTTTGTTGGGATTATTTACTGATATTTTCATCAATTTCAAGTATTTTCTGCTGTAGAAAAGTGAGAGAGGAGTAAAATGAAAAAAATATTTAATAAGTAATGCCGTTTCAATTGTAATTATAATAAATTACATTCTTAAATCAGAGAATGGGCCTTATTATAATTAAATACTTAGTATATTATTAATTATTTTTTAACATAAAAATAATAAACCCATGCTCTTTCATTGAAAGATTGTTTGTCATCCTACATTTTGCGAAGCACATTATGCGACACTAGCTATAATTCTAAAGATTTTGGACTAGAATGATAGAATCATTTTAAATTTATTTTATTTCACTGTACCTCACAGGTTCTATCATTAAATATATAAAAACGAAAGAAGAAAAAATAAGCTCTTAAAAAAAACATAAAAATTAATAAATAGATCACTTAAGAACTTGAACTCAGCCCCACTACAATGTTCACCATTTGTTTAAAAAAATAAATAAATCAGGATGTTTATAGGAAAAGAACAATCTTTCAAAAGGACAAGAATATCCCTTTTCTGATCCAATTTTTCATTTCAAATCCAATACCTATTTGGAAGCTTTAAATCTTCTTGATGCTTGCTAAATTTTGAAAGATGAGTTATACAATTTTACTTACACAACAAAATTGTATTCAAGAACATCGCTGGCGAGAGAGGTGTTCCAATAGGTTAGGCATATGCCATGGGTGGTTGGGATGGTTTGGTCTACTCTTCATGAAGGGTATAGTGATAAAAACATTTTCTCAGTACTCAATACTCTCTTTCAGTACTCTTGAAACATGATTGTTTTACTATCTGAAACAATTTAACTCTTCTCTTTTGACCCAAACAAACTTTTCATATTATAGGAGAAAATTGCAATTACAGGAAGAGAGAATCATTGTTTTAGTTGAGATTAATTAAATGGACTCAATTAAAAAGGAATTGTTTATTATATGAAAATCCAAATTGCTTAAAAAGGTTAAAAATATATTACTAGATTTTGAAGATATTCAAAAACCTAATTGATATCTAACTTGTTCATGAAGTTTCTCAAAGAATGGATAGTCTTATATCACCACACAAAATTTTATCGATAAAAATGTTGTTTTTTCACTTATGACTACAACTAATGGACCAAGGCACAATTCGAAACAGCCATTTTAGAAAACAGTTGGTTTTAATATTTTTATTTAATGCTAAACATAATTTACCAACACAAATTTCTATCTTAAGCAAACTTTAATGGTCCAATAAACATGGATTAGTTTCTTATCTATAACTGTCTAAAACTTTCTCAAAATAGAAGGGTTTGATTAATTTTTCTAAAACTTTTTTTTTTCTTTTTGGTATTCTGCTTGTTATGGTGCACAATATCTTGATATAGTGACCTGATTTCTAACAACCTCTGAAAATCAGAACTGTTTTAAGAGAATTACTTTTTTTAGGAAAGAAGTGTTGCTGACAAGTATTTCTACTGCGATTCTATTGAATGTTATTCTTCAAAGGCGTTTAATTCTCTTTTTTAAAAAGAATCAGGATGAGGTATGAATTATGTTTTTATTTTATATTGATAATGATAAATTGGCTATTTTTGTGCCAATATATGTTTAGTCTCATTTGGATTATTTAAAAAATTATTTATTTCAGAAGTGAATATTATGATATATATTATATATTTCCTTATTGATAATAACTGAAAAATTGTATTTTTACAATTTCACATTTTGTCTTTTTTTCATTTTAGGATCGTGAACCATTAGTGGAAGGTTCCATAAATGGTCATACTAGGAACAATTCTTCGTCAAAGTTTGCTTTCCCTGTCCTGTTTAGTAGTTCAGCAGAATATGTTTCTCGTTATCTAACTGATTTTGAACCTGTTCATTGCCTTGGAAAGGGAGGTTTCGGTGTTGTTTTTCAGGCAAAAAACAAGATTGATGATTGTCACTATGCAATAAAAAGAATTCCCCTTCCTAATAAGTAAGTAAATCTTGAACATTATTCATTTAATCTTATTTAATTAACTTAAATTTAAAGATAACTAATGCTTTATTTAGGGATGAATCACGTGAAAGGGTTATGAGAGAAGTGAAAGCTCTTGCAAAATTAGATCATCAAAATATAGTCAGATACTTCAATGCATGGCTTGAGTGCCCACCACCTAATTGGCAAGAAACACAGGATGCATTATGGGCTCATACTCATAAGTAAGTTTTGTATGTTTGCATAAATGAATACTTTGTGATTTATCTTTACCTTACTGTTTTATTTTCATTACTTGTCTACAATGTTATTTGTTTTCTTGAAGGAAGTTAGTCGACTGTTCTACATATCATAGCTGATAACTAATCAGGACGCAGTCCTTTTTAAGGTTTTTATTGGTGGCGATGTTTCAACCCAAGCATGTGGGTCATCATCAGGACATGTTCCGAGCACTGAAGGTGTTCAAATACTCAAGCACTGATGATGACCCACATTTTTGGGTTGAAATGTCAGCCCCAATAAAAACCTTTAAAACTGACTATGTCAGGACTAAGTATCACCAATGTTAAGTTTTCATTTGTTATGAGTTTTGAAATGAGAGCTCAACCAACAAATTTCATATTCAGCTGTTGGTATGAAACTAGTAATTCTTTTTATTATCAATGCTGTTCAAATTCCTCTCCTTTTTAATTTTGCTAACATAAATATTTCATAAAATATTAAGATCTAATAATATATAATAATTTCAATTATTAAACTATTTTTGATCAATATTTACTACACTTGAACTGTTAAGTTACAGAACCTATCAAGTCGGTGGTTTAGTGCTTTTTCTTAAATTTCTAATCTTAAAATAAATTAAATTTTAAAAAAATTAAATGATTACTTTAATTTTTAATAATTAATTGTTTTTGAAATTTTTAGGGACGAGATTTTTAGTGACGATGCAGTTAGAGTTGATCTTAGCAGTCAAATAACTCCTTCCAGCGAAATACCTCCTCCTTTTCCAATTCATCACAGAAAACAAAAAAACGTCCTTAAGTCTTTATGGGAAAAAGCATCATCATTCTATCCAGGAAGCTGTCAAATTGAAGAATCCATCGAAAACCAGCCAATTCATCGACAATTACAAGATGCTAGTGATTCTTACATTGTTTTCGAAGGATCCTCTAAAAAAGAAGACTCATTTATTGATGATACCAAAGAATTATCCGAATGTATTACAAATGGGACAGGTATAACTTGCTGTACAAGACCAAGCTCCCTCAGTATTTCCTCAGGGCCGAGTGATGGAAGAAGTCTGCGAATGTATTTATTTATTCAGATGCAGCTGTGCAGGAAGGAATCTTTAAGAGACTGGCTTAGTGACAATTTAATACGTGACAAAAAACAAATAATGCATATTTTTGACCAAATTGTACAGGCTGTTGAATATGTGCATCTTCAAGGATTGATTCATCGAGACTTAAAGGTATAAAACTAAATAAATGCTTATTGTGACATTGTTAAAATTAAAAATTACTTAAGAATACATCTAATTTCAGTTTTGTTTTTTTCTGAAACTTAGCTAATAGTAATAAGTGGCTGAAGTGTTTTATATAACAATAAAAGATAAATACTGCTCAATGAAATTCTGAATCATTACAAATTGCACGTTTATAGTGTAGTACTTCTCATTTCCTGCTTGAACACACAAACCAACAAAGATAAAAGTGAGATCAAATAGTCTGATTCAAATGGGTGAAGGTTGCACTCCTCACTGGTTATAATACACTTACCCAATTTATTGGCATTATTGAAACCTCAAGAGAGAATTTATTGTGTATTTTATTAACAACATATAATATTCATAATAAATTACTATTAAAAAATTCTATTGTAAACATTTTTGGGACAGCTATACTGCGTTAGTAATAGCGGATGGAAGATATTCAGTTGGATCAGAACAAGAAGCAGATGCTCTACAACCACTTTATTGTGTCTTCACTCTGCTCAACTATTACCATACAGCAGTTGCTAGAACCTCTTTGATATACTTTTACTGGATTGAATTATTGTTTCTTTTTCCACTAGATCAGTATCTGTCAGGGATGCTATTTTGTTAGTAATTACTTGAAAAGAGGATAATTCGGAACTAGAAGGTTGAGAAAAGGTTAATGATGCAAATGGATAAATTTGTAGTGGTTAAAAATCATTGCTGCAAGTTTTCAGCCAATATATTTTGGTTAAAATCAAATTTTAAGGAAGAGTTGTAATTTTTTTTCATAAGGGCTAAATAGTTTTGTATTTATTTTATTTTTTTTCTATTGGCTTTACAGATCTTGTAGATCTTTTGCTGTCTTAATTAACCTTTGCAATCTCTTCCTATCTTGTACTATTTCTTTCCAGTTATCTGCATTCAGCTCTATAGCATATTTGTTGAGGCCATCTATCTATCTGGCTTTTTGCCTTCTACGTGGTCTATTGCCTACTATTGAGGTATTCATTGTGTAAATATTTCTGGTTGATTGCTCTAAGCTACAGGCCCTACCCATCGTAACTTCCTTGCCTTCATATCATGAGATATTGATTGTTAGCAGTTTTTTTTTTTTTTTTGGTCTTCCACGCATTAATGCTTTGCTTCCTGGTCATTTCGGTTAACATGGAGAGCATATTTCTCTCAAATCTTTCAATCCTTCTTTCTAGGGTGTCGGTTAATGACCAGGTCTTGGAACCATATATTAAAACTGTCTTTATCAGTTTCTGAATAACAGGTTAAAATTTACTAATACAATAATTAAACTATTTATTTACTTGATAATATATTTGTGCAAGAGATAATGCATTACTAAATAAATTTTTTTTCTATGCCTGAATAACGCCTGCTTGTTCAGTCAGTCATGCGTAATCTTGCAGTCCAATATAAATTCACTGTCCTAACATAAGAGTTGCCTGTTTCACTAAAAGCACATCTTATATCCTGTAATGCAGGGAATGTGTCAAGCTGTTCTCCTTCCATAATATTCCAAGAGGACAGGTCGGACATCTTTTATACCGATGCGGTGGAGGTGCTTCTGCAGTGAACTTTAGAGAATCTGTTTTATTATTCTTTCAGTTGAATCCATGCCCAGAGAAATATATGGTTGGATCATTCCAGAACCTATTCTGGCCAGTTAGTCAGCCTCGTCATTTCCGTGGAGCCTGCAGTGATCTGGTATCCACTGGAAAGCGACTTCTCTCCTGTTTTCTTTTACACGGTCCAAATACAGGTGGCATTTAAGGACAGTTGGGTTCGTATTATACCGATTTTGGAGAGACAAAATGGCTGCCTGAGAGTCAACAAAGAAAGCATTTTTCTTGTCCTTCCGTTCAACCAATTTCTCAAAGGCCAAGAACTGAATAAAATTATGCTATATTTACTAAATACTTTTTTGATTGTGTACAAACTAATTAATTTTTTTTTTTGTAGCCCTCAAATATATTTTTTTCTCCTGATGGCCAAGTTAAAGTTGGAGATTTTGGTCTGGTAACAGCTATGGTTGAAGGTGATGATTTTAGATCTCCATTACTTGGAAGGAAAGTTGTTGATGAACGTCACACAGCCAGGGTAGGAACTCAACTCTACATGAGTCCTGAGCAGGTAAGTTTATTTTACATTTATATGATGACTACTGATTTCGTATTTTTATTTCATTCTAATAAATTATATGTATTCTTATAACAAATATTCTTTAAAAAAAAAATATACATATTTTTATTTTTATTAAAGAGTTGTAATTTTTAGGTTTCTGGACAACAATATAATTATAAAGTTGATATTTATTCCCTTGGACTAATATTGTTTGAACTTCTGATTCCTTTTAACACACAAATGGAGAGGTGGAGAACTCTTACATCAGTTCGGGAAAATAAATTTCCTTTCAATTTTGAAAAAGACTTCACTGATGAGGTAAGTTAATAGATCTGATAGTTCAATACTGTCATTCTATCCACTATATATTTGTTCAGTTTATACTTTAGATCATTATATTTTAGTATGGAAAACTCGATGGTTTGGTGTACTAAATATTGTAAAATATGTAATGAAAGATTTCCCTGTTTTCTTTATTTTATTAACATTTTCTATTATGGTAATGCTTCTATCTCAAAGGGTTATTGGCATTTCTTATATTTTTACAATTGGTGGTAAAACTTGATTTCTTTTAAGAATTCCATAAGAGATTGAACACTAGTTTCCAAATCTTCTAGGATTTAGGCTTTTTTATTTATAATTTTTTTGAGCGATTATGATTCTTGTGAGTTGTATAATTTCTTATTTCATAGATTTACTCTTATAATAAATCCATGAAAATCTTGATACCTTGATAAATCAATTTTATTCTTTATTTCAGCATGAACTACTTAAATTAATGCTGTCTCAAAGACCAGAAGAGAGGCCAACAACTATAGGTGTTCGTTCACGCCCACCGCTGAGGGAACTGCAGACTGAAAGCACTATTGGTGAAGATTGGCATTTCAGTCTTCCTGCTAGGCATCGTGATTCTTCCTTCAGCAGATCAAGTCAAGAATCTTCCTCCTAGCATAAGGTTCCGCTTTGTGTGAGGACTTTCAGAAAGGCCTATAAGAGACTTTAACTAAAGGAAAAATCCGTAGCGATACTCTACTTTTAATTAGTAATGCCTATCGATGATAATTTTAAAATAGTTCTATACTTACTAGATGTAAGTTGTTCTATTTTTTTATTTAGTTTATGGCATCCTATGTTTTGTCAAAATGTTATCAAGTATTATTTAAGTTTATATATTATAAGACTTAAAGCAATACATTCAATTATAAAGTGTTAGTTATAATTTTTAAAGACTGTTCAACAGTTTATTTTATTTCCATTACTTTTCCTCTATAATCTCTGTAAGTTATTTTCAGTTTTTAAGGGATGTTGTATTTAGTTTAGCAGTTCATGATTAGTTATGCTAGTTCCTATAGACTTTTTTATAATATAAATCCAGAAATGATAGTTTAGTTTAAATGTTATGTCTTTAATAGACTGTGCCATTGCCAAAAATATTTAAGTGCCTTAAATTTATGTATTTCTAAATTACTAAAAAAAAAAAGAAATAAGGAAGTTTATGATCTTAATATATTTGTTCTTCTAGATATCTTCTGGTATTAAATCATTTAGTATTAAATGACTTTTGCTTTTAATTACAATTTTTTTTTTTATTGTCCAAAGATTTATATTTTTTTCCGGAAGTTTCACATTGTTTAGTTGTTCACGATAGAATTGATAGTTGTAGTTTTATGAATTTTGTTTGTTTTTGCATATCAAATGCTATGGTTTTGTCTGTAGAACAATTTTTTAAGCCATATATTTTTATAGAATTTAAGCGTTAAATTGTATATATTGTATTTATTTGACATTTTTTAGTCTTTTACATATTTGTTGGCAATTTTAATGTTTTGTACAGTATATTTAAATAATTTTATATGGAAGACTTTAAGAATGTAATTTTCAAAAGTACATTATGCATAAGATGCAATAATTAGTTTGTTGTACTTTTTAGATAGGACTTTTATTAAACTATGTTATTTTTTTTCGACATTTGTGATATATCGACTTAATTGATTAAAAAAATAAAATAAAAAGATATATTGAATTTATTTGAAGTTAATTATGAAACACTTATTATGATACTATTGCACTTTCTGATGGTGTACATTCATTATATAAATGAAATAGTTTAGTTTATTAAATCATTATGTTTATTTTGGTTAGTTTACATTATTAATTAATGTTATAATAGTAACTTAGTTACTAAGAATCTAGCCTTTTACTAGTTTCAGATCTATGTTAAAGATAGATTTGATTTTTTAATTTATTGTGATTACTGCACATTCTGCTGCATAAACCTCTATCCTTTTATTAAAAACTAAAAGGCTAAGACATGTGATTTGTAAACTATATTAGAGTTTTCTTGGTAATAAAGTGATGATGTATATATACCAATGTACACTATACATTTTTTATATTTGTAACTATATAGTTATCATTTAAATGTACATAATTAAAAGTAATAAGAACATTTTTGTGATTTGTATCATTCTGACCTTTATAGTACTTTTATTTTTAAGTAAATGATCATTATATGACCAGTAGATATTTAATAACAAAATCATAATATGAGCAAGGAATAAAACTAAATTATTTATCCAATAAACATAACAATAAGGAATCTTATTCTTTATTTATAAATTATAACAAAAGTATAATAAATAATTAGGTATTGTTGGGTTTATTTAAACCAGCAAAATAATTTCATTCAGAATGAAGCTATTAGATGCAAGTTTCTTGGAGTAGATTATTAAAATAAATATACAAATTGTATGTGGGGCTGAAGTAAATAATATTGCTTTCTTATCTGATGAATGCTTAACGATGGAAATAAAAAGCATTAGAATAGTTATAAATTTGATAATGATGCCTCTACTATTCCAATATCTTCTACTAATGTTTTATAGTAATCCTTAGTTTCTTGTGGCTGGGCTAATAGTTTTTCCATGTTGTCTTTCACCATTTCCCCTTCTAATATATATTCATCAAATCTAGTTCCATTATTTGTCATCTCTGCTATATCAATTAAAATTTGTGGATTGTATAGAGATGATGTTTCTAATAAACATATTGCAGCTTCATCTAAAAAAGTAATTTTATTTTTTAGAGAAAAAGTGAAATAACAAGCATAAATAAAACAAAAAAAAAAAACATTTATAAGAACAGGAAAATTACTATGCTTAATGGTGACTTTTTCAAGAAGTTCCTGAATTTTGGTCATGACTTCGTTCAGATATGACAAGAAGTCGTTATAATATTCCATTTTAGTTTATATTATAGAAATTTTTAAATTGTTTCCACAGGTTTATTCAATTCAAACTAACCTCCAACCTATGCCCTCTTAATTGAGCTGTTCATTGTGAATGTATAGCTGTGAGTATAAAAATCTTAAATATGTATTTATTTAATAATGCCATTTATAGACAAAACAAGAAATTATATTTATTTGTACAAAATAGAAAATAATAACGATTGCAGTCATTAAAAAACGGATTGTGAAATTTAAATGTTACCTTCAAAACCAGCTGATAATAGTCTTGATAACCTTAGATTTTATATGTAACTGGTGTCTTGTTGTGGAGTAGTATTTAGGTAATTAAGTCTTTGTGAGCAAGTTTATTTATGAATGACCAGTGACATGTTATTAGGAATAACTTCTTTTATATTTTAATTTTTAAAAAAATTCAAAATAAATTTAAGTTTGTTTTCTGGCCCAAGACCAATCCCCTCTTTTCCAGTTGGTCCAGAGCCTGATAATAATAGATTCTCTGGATGAAAATTAATTCTTATTTAGGAGGATAATATATATATTTAATTTTGCTGTTGAAATTCAAAATGTTTTATTATTTTACTTATTAATCGGCTGTCTAACTTCAATTTTTTGTGTATCATTGGCTTATCATTTTTATCACTTACTTCATTATGTTTGAATAGGGCCTAGTCATGAGTAGTGATATACAGCAACAGTTCTGCTTAAGATGGAATAACTATCAAAATAGTCTACTTTCAAGCCTTCCACAGCTACTTGATGGAGATGACTTGACTGATGTAACCTTGTATGCTGGTGGAAGGAGCATCAAAGCACACAGGATAGTTTTATCAGCTTGTAGTCAATACTTTAAAAACATCTTTAAAGTAAGAAATAATATAGTTTTCAAATAATTTATTCCTTTTAAGGTAGATTTATTAATTTAATTTTCTTATTTTAAGGTAGATTGATATCTTACTTCAGCTAATGGATTTAAGCATATAAAATGAACTTGCAATCATTTTAAGAATATTTTATAACTTATTTCTTAACATTTAATTATGGTTTATAATGAATTTGATTTATAAAAACTGTTTTTCTTTTTTTGATAAAATTATACTATTTTGCAATTACTAATACTTTATCTGGGTAAAAAATTATGTTGGGAATTATTTAATCATTTGGTCCTTTGTCTTAAGCTTTGGAATCCAAAGAAGACTTTTTAAAAATTAATTTTGGCTTAGTAAATTTGTGACAGCAAAATTTAATTTAAGTTAAATTAATTTGTGTTTTTTTAAATGTTTCATACAAGGAAACTTTTTAATGAAATTATCCTGTTACAACTCCACCCAGTTGGGGTGTTTTTTAATGTATTTTTTCCCATGAAAGATACATTTTGAAGCAGTTCAAGGTAATGTAACTTTTATGGATATAACCTTTTTCTTAAAAAAAAAAAAAAAATGAATGTATTGTTTGCTATTTTGGTAAAATGTTTTGTATGGTTTAACAATTACTTTCCTTTTTTTGGTTCTCTAACACTCATTTTATAAATTAGATTTAAAGATATATATTTAAAATCTTGTCCAATAATATAACTAGTGACATAACAGAATTCTGAAATTTAAACAATTCTAAAATATTTTAGCAGTTTTTTTTTAAATGTAAATAAGTTAAGTTGTGTTCTTGAGAAATTTTCAATTAAAAACTTTTTGTATATGAGTACCTTACTTCACAATGTAAATAAGAGAATAATTAGAGTAGGATGGATCCTGACCAAAATAAAAATACTGTATATTCTTCCACCTTAAGCCTTCCTCAATAAGTAATATTGCATTTATTTATGTATATTTCTCCTGAGTTGTAAAAGAAATTGGCTCTTTTTTTATTGTAGGCAATGGGTGTTATGATGTTAATTTTATATATCTATAGTTATGGAAATCCATTTAGGCTTCTGTTTTAATTTACATTAATTTTTTTTTTTTTACAATTACAGTATCTACTTAAGTAATGCAGAAGCTAACTAATTATAAATTAAAGATATCTTATCTTTATTAATATAAATTTTGAACTTACAGTTCTTCAATAATTTACAATTTATGCCTCTTTTTATATATTTACTTGAAGTTGATGTAATTATTGTCTTGAAACAAAAAGTAATATTTGAGGAGGAAGGAATTTAATATTTTTTAATATTAATTAAAACTAATATTTGATATTTTAAATTAATTGCCAGTTAGAGAGCATGCAATTATATTTATGATATATATTAGAAATATAGTCAAGTACACCATCTGTTAGATGGGTGGCCTTTCTGCTAGAGATTCTTATCATCTTTGTTTCTCATTTGATAATTCACAATGATCTCTCTTTCTCTCTCTACTTTAAGGGGCTTATTCACTTTCAAGCAGATCACAAGACTGGTTCAGGACTTTTTTTGTGATCATACAGGCTGAATGATATACTATGAAAGAGAGGTTTGGGCCATAGTGTATGATCGAGACTAGGGTGTACCCCTTCATGCTTATCCTCCTCACTAGTTCGAACTATGAAAGTTTGTTGGCAACCTTTTGACTATTCTTAATAAACTCAACATGAAACCACATTTACAACTCATTGAAAGAACAAAGAAATTGAAAATATTTCCAGTAGATCTTTGGGTATTAAGTTGAAAATATTTACTATTGTAACTTTCATAGATTTGTTGAAATATTCTAAAGTTTAGTTACTATTATGAAAAATAAAACATATAATAGTTAGGAAGCAAATTTAATTTTTGTTCTTAATCATGTAATTTATTTTCTCAAATCTATTTAATTGGAGAATCTTGTTAAACTGTTGATTGATTAGGACCTGATTGATGTGAATCATGACAATAGACACTTTAAAGATCTATGTGGCGACATGCTGACTACTAACATGTAGAATTTCTTTGGCCTAAATATGAACAAACGTTTGTAGGTATAGTCACTCCTAGGTGACCATACTATACCTATATGGTTCGTCTAAAGTTTGCTGGTAGGGGAAGGGAACTCTCTCAGCCTTGCCCTCTCAAGCTCCACCTCCTCTCCTTGCTATAGCAATCATCTCATATTGGGAACGTATTTTTCGATGTTTGGTTTTCTTCCAAATTCTAATTTCTTAAAAGAAAAAAAAATGTAGAAGTATGTACGAATGAGTTGAGAGAAGACAAAAAAGAGGGGGATCAGTGGGAAAACGTTTTGCCTCTGTGCACCTCTCTCTCTCTCTCTCTATCCACCGGCAAACTTATCTGAGACCCACACTACATACTTCTCATCTCTCAATGGCTGCTTGATCTGAATTAAAGTGAATAGGCCTCTTTAGCGTAATGGGCTTGTCTGCCCTCTGGAGGTGAAACACTGATTATATGTAAGGTAATGATTCTACACCATGCTTATTGTGAATTTTTATTTAGTCTAAGCTAACTTGAGAAAGTTATGGTGTTCAAAGAACTCTGAAACTCTATTGGTTTGTCTAAAAAATAAAGAATTCTATTTTATATATTTATATCTTTTTTTTTTTTTAAACGCCTCTTGACTCAATTGACTTCCGCCATTGGTCTTCTCGCAGCATCGGGGCTGTTCTAGGTGCCTCTGCTTTTTTTTTTTTTTTTTTTTTCTTCCCTACCTCGCCTTTTAGGCTATACGGGATTTTCCAGCACCGGGATACTTTATTAATCTTCTCAAATCTGTAATCCGGTTGCCAGGCAACTCGCGGTGCAGTGCACATGCTTTTGCCAATTCGGCCACGCCGCCCCCCCTCTAGGCGATAAGCTGTAATATCGTTTCGTTCTCTTCTTATATAGATGATATCCAGGGAACACATGGTTTATAATAACCGGACACGATTACAATCGCTCCCTTTTCATTAGGATGGTTGACAACCTTTTGCAGACGTCTCTATTCTTTGTTGTTTTTTTATGGGATAGGGTTGTTAGCCCTGTACCCAACCTCCAAATCTGGAGGACCAAAGAAGCTATGTTATTAGACACAGGGGTCGCTCTAACCTTTCTGTGAATCTCAGGGTGGGGTGACGTTACCGTCGCCATAGGGGAATTGAACCCTGTGGGAAAGAAATATACGTCTGTAAGAAGATCATATCTAGTGGCCAAAGATTTTCATGGCTTATAGCGCCAACTGAAAAAAAGAAATATAATAAAAAAATAAATTGTAGAACATTCCTTATATATTTAATCATGTTTTAGGATATCAAAGGGTAAGAGCCCTTAGATGTAATGTACATTGGCTGTATTGTTCATGGAACTGTATAAGAATTTCAAATGAAAGTTAATATATCTTTTTAGTTTCTAAAAAGTATCTTATTGCATTAAAGCCCTTGAAATGCCAAGGATTCATAGATAAGGACTTTCTGTTTCTCAATCAGTTGTTTTTTTGGTATTGATATTCGTGCCTTATAAAGAAAAAAAAAAAATTCTTTTTTTATGCAATTGAGATCCATTTATAACAGTTAAAAGAATATTATAACCCATTTATGACAAAAAAAAGAATATTATTTTTTTCACATTCTTTTATTTTTAAAATAATAAAAAAAGGAGGAAAACAGAATATGAATCATGTGATTCCATCATAATATTATTTTAGTATATATCCTTAATGGTTGGGATTAGTTGAAAGTCAATTTCACTAAAAAAAAAATTAGAAATCTATAATTTTAAACTTTTTATAAAATATTTTGATAAAATTATTATTATTTTAACAACAATACTAAATTTTCCTTTTTGTTGAGTCAGTCAAAGTTACTTATAATGTATGATATTTTTAAAGTAGTTGATATGTTATAACACTTATTTTAGCCTGTTTATTGAATTTGTTTAGGAAATGTCTCCATTGCAACATCCTGTGATTGTTGTTCCTGGAACCGATTTTACAGAACTTTGCGCCCTCGTCACATTCATGTACTCAGGGGAAGTTAACATCTATCAACATCAACTCCCTGGCCTCATAGCTCTTGCTGATACTCTCCACATCAGAGGCCTGGCCCAGTTTTCAGCAGTATGGATTTTATATGATTATTTCTATTTTAACATACATTTTTTTATATTTTCTCCTATATTTCTGACATTTTATTTAGTATTCACATGAATAATATTTTTTAGTGTTGGGAATATTTATTAAGAAATATTCTTTTATGATTAAATTTATTCCAGTAGAACATTTGTTTATGTTCTTTTATTCACAGGTCACAAAATATTTTCAATTTACAGCATTTCTAAAAAATAAAATTTAAAGATCATGAATATAAAGAGTACTGATATAAATTAAAGAATGCTGGCAGTACCTGTTATCGGAAGAGAATGAGTTAAGGCCAAGTTGAAGTAGTTGTTGTTTAAGGTCCTCAAGAAGATATTGCAACTAGAAGCCCTAAAGTAGTACATGATGGTCAAACTATCATTTGTCCAGAATTCTATGTTTTCCAAGGCTTCTTTAATTTTGCTTACAAGTTGAGAAAGGAAAGGACCGATACATGACCATCAAAGAAAAAATAAAGTTATGATATTCACCTGATATTGTGGCTCTGTTTAAAAGGAGTAAAATAAGGTGAATTGTTCATGTATGAATAGCACTAGAATGTTGAAAACGATTATGGATGGATTCCTAGTAGGAGATAGTTAAATCGCTATACAAAAGCTTTGATGGAAGGAAATCATAGAAGCATAGTTCAGAACTTAGGTATAAGAATTTATAAAAGAGTTACTGAAGATTAATAAAAAGTAGAAGAATTGTCCTAAATGGTCCCTAGGTGAAATGAAAGGCTAGAAAAATGTCTGCCGAATAAGTCACTGTAGCTTCCTTATAATTTCTAGTGACTAAACAAGGAAAAATGAATTCATTTTTTTAGTATAGAATTTGATGAAATTGATACTAGACTATTAGTACACAATTCCCCAACTTGCCACTAAATTTGGGTAAAATCAAATGATCCTTTTTTGAATTACAAGTCTTTCAAGGAAAATATGTGGCAATAATATCTGTCAACAAAAATAGCAAAATGGAATTAGATCATATTTAAACTTGATCAATTTTTCACTAATCTATAACTTTCCTAAAATTTTAAGCCAAACGAAAGAAGCTCATTTTGAACTATAGTCGTTGAAAGATAAATACATTTTATACACATATGAATGGAATAAGAAGTATAGAATTTGCACAAGAATAAAGTATGGTGTACTTATTTAAGGTATGATGATTGTAAAAATTCCCCAAAAAACTGATAAAGTTGAGGTATAATACAGAAAACATTTCTAAAGAGACATGATGGAAATACAAACATAAAAAGTCATTAGGAAAGGATTAAATCATCCATAAAGGAGGAGGCTGAGGAGATATTGAAGACAAAGCCTAAAATTACAGAATGGTACGATCAGGAATGTGATCAAACACTTAAAAACAGAAAAGAGGGGTGTTTGAGAATGCTTACTGTGGCACAAGAAGAAGTTGGGAGTATATCTCTGGGAAAAGGATCGCAAAGAAGATAAATACATTTTTATATATATATATATATATATATATATAACCTGTTGCTGTGCTTTGTTTCTCCAACATTTGGTATCTGTTGGGAGAGACCTGTGGTCACTTTAGATGCCTTTTGCTCACTCGCTGGATATGCTCCTTGAATCTGAGCCTATAGGGTAGTGGAAAACTTTCCTAGAGTAAGACAGGAAGAAGGTAATAACAATGATGTAGAGCTGTCACATTATGAAGATTTTCTGGATGAAATAACCACTCTTAAAATCAGCAGAAGTCCTGGGTTGGATAGTATAGATGTAGAGAATGGACTACTGTTATCATATGCCTTGTTTTTAAAAAATAAGAAAATACGAACTGTGACAATTATAGAGGCATATCATTGCTAATTAGGTTTTAAAGTTTTTGCAGTTCTGTTAGTTTTGATCCCAGCAGATTTAGATAAATATCAGTATGGTTTTAGACCAGGTAAATCAACAATAGACCACATTTTCTTGATAAGGCAAATGTTGAAAAAAATATGCTCATACCAAATAGGCTTACAACACATTTTTATTGACTTTAAACAGGCATATGATAAGTATAAATAGGGAAAAATTACTGAAGACAATGATATAATTGGGATTACTAAAAAATTGGTCACTTAGGCATGGATGACCTTAAGCGTTAACAGATTCCTTGTTCAGATTAATGGCCTGTCTTCGGAGGATTTTGAGATCATAAATAGGCTTTGGAAAGGTGATTCAGACCTATCCTCTTGGCACTATTTATAACAGGATATGACAGCATTTAGCTTATACTGATGATGTCGTAATAATGGCAAGAAATAAAACAGCATTAGAAGGGGTACTTGAAGAATTTGAAACGTAGCCATATAAAGAAGTATGGCTACAAATAAATGAGCAAAAGACTGTTCACATGATAAGTTTAAGAATGCTAAGTGGAACAGAGGAATGTGTCAATAGGAAATCACACCCTGAAAATGGTCGAAACTTTTAAATATTTGGGTTCTTTACTGAAAGGAATGAAATGGTGGAAGAACTGAAAGCAACAATGGGTGCTGGGAGTAGATGCTGTTCTGTCATGCAAAAATTACTAATTTATAACTCCCTCTGTTATAGAACAAAGATCACAGTGAACAAGAAAGTCATAACATCCATTGTCACCTATGGTTCTGAGAATTGAGTGGTCTCCAAGGCTTCAGAAAGAAAACTACTCGGAGAGAAGGTTTCTCTGCAGGATCTATGGTCCGATGTGTGAGGATGAGCACTGGAGATGTCGCACCACTAGGGCTACACAAGATCTATATGAGGCTGGGTTTGATCTCAATTGTGAGGAGAAACCAAATCAAAAGGTTGACCATGTGGAGTGTATGCCCGTAGATTCAATTCCCAAAGGCCTGTTGGAATATCGATTTGGTGGAAAATGAGGCAGGGGAAGACCATGCCTGAGATGGCTGGACAAGGTGGAGGACATCCTGAAAAGGATGGAAATCCAGAGATGGAGAATGCTCGCCCGGGATTGAGGAGAGTGGAAGAGAATTATAAGAAAGACCAAAGTTCTTGTAGAACTGTAGCGCCAAAAATAAATATAAAAATAGGTAGTGAATGGAATCCAATAACCTTGGTACATCACCATTTTTTCACTAATCCCTTCATTCCTCTGACTTTGAGCCAAATCTAACAATTTTTTTTTTTAAATATTGGAATGTCTAATAAAAAAATTTATGCATTCGTAAATGAAAGTAGTAAATGGAATTTGATCAAATTGGTATGGAACCATTTAAGTACCTCATCACAAAATTTCGTCAAAATTGGATCAGTGGTAGTAGGTGATATGCCTTTCAGGTAGATTTAACTACTGACTGATAGACACAACCAAATTTCTTCCTTAATCTCTAAAATGTAAAGTGCAATTAGAATTATTTGATTCGAAAATAATTCTTTATGAATTTTTTTTTTTGTGTTTAACCCTTTGATGTCACTCTGACTTAGCATCATAAGCAGCCCTTAATGGTTTTGGTGAAACTTGTTTAAAGTCCTCAGTTATGAAGAAAACAAACATCTTCTATAACATTCGAAATAATTAAATTTTGTATTAGATCTCACATTAAAATTTATAAAATTATATATATATATATATATATATATATATATATATATATATATATATATATAAAAAACTTAATTACATCAATACTAGCAAAGATACGTCGTGTAAGTGCATACATCTGAAATTTCATTTAGAAGCTTCAGAATGATAGCAATATAGTTATTATTTTCCCAGCCATCGAGAATCATTTTAAATGAGCTATAATGAGTGGAGTCCATCTCAAAGGACCCTAATCATTCATTTGTGGATTTACACATTGATTAAGGAACTGCAAAGAAAAGAAACAGAAAGAGATGGTTTTGAATTGTCACACAAAAAATAAATTGAAGAAAAATGTTAGCTGTTTAGGTTTTAATTAATTTAGTGACAATAATTTAATTTTCATATTGATTTTTCATTTTGGTTTAAAGGGTCCTTTTGAAGAAGAAGGCTTTACTCCTCAAAGTCCACCAAGCACTCCACAGACTCCTGAAGAGAAAATGCCGCCACTAGGAATTAAAAGACCAAAACTGAATGAAAACAATAATAATAGTACGAGTAATAACAATAATAACAATTCTACTAGTAATAATAATACAGTAGCTCCAAGCCCTGTGAAAAGCATGTATGTAAGAAAACCAAAGTCACGAGGAACAAGAAGCAGTCCTGGTAGATCTCAAGGAGAAGCTGAAGACCTAAGTCGAAGGGATACTCCTACAGATCTAACTCAAGGTAATCTATTAGTTTTCAGTCAAGAATATTAGTGAAATATAGAAATTCTCAAAGTTTAGAGCATTCACAAAAGTTAAGTCCTTCTATTGTGATGGCATTTCCGTAACTGATTTTTATCAGGTCATATCATTTATATCTAGATTAGTTTTTTGGAAGTACATAACTGAGTAGTTATGTAGGATATTATTTTTTGTTGTTCATTGATGTTTAATATTCTTATGTACTTCGACAAGTGTAGGAAGCACAGATTATCCTTCAAGAAACAAACCCACTCCATGCAGAGTGGAAAGGTTGAGGTTTATTCCATGATTTCGCCATGAAATATAATTTAACCTGTCCAGACTGGATTTTAACCTATTATACTTCCAACATCCCCTTAACACAACCTCCCAGTTAGTGTTAAATTCGTAATGCAATCATTGCAAAATCAAAGGCTGACAATGCAATATCTTAATAAGATGACTGTAAGACCATTTGATTTTTATTATGAGAAATGCTGCAAATTTATGCTGTAATTTTGGTTTATTATTTTCAATAATCAACCATTGTGATTGACCAAAAAATTCAAAAACTTAACCCCCTCTCAAAATTTGAGGTTTCACTTTTCAGGATACGTAGAATTCGAAAAACGAATAAAAACATTTTTTTCCTCGCATTTCCTCCGAAACTACTAGACTGATTTTTTTCAAATTTTAATATAAAATCAGAGGTCACCCGAGGATGATCCTCCTTCATCGACATTACTATCCGCCTTTTACTTTAAAAATGGCGGCCGAAAAACATGCGTTACTATAGACTGTAGCTCCTAAACGAATTTACAGATTTCAATGAAACTTCGCTAAAGTCATTTTCTCGATGCCCTTTAAATAATTTATCTATATAACATACTTCAACGAAAAGAAGCTGGAAAAAATGTTACGAGAGATGGTAAAATTAACATTAAACATTATCTGTTGTGATTTTATTAAAATTTATGATATTTATTTCTGAAATGATCGTTATAATAATAAGAAATAAATTTAAAATCAGAAATCCTTAATTTCTTAAAATATTATTTTTTCTTACATGAGGCTGATAATTTCGATTTGATATATTATAAGTAAAATGCGAAAGATTTATTAGCTTTGAAAAGAGACCAGAATTTGCAGAACTATTGACTAAGAAACAGTACTTTCTCTAAATAGTAATGAACCTAAGACCGTTCATGGGTTGTTATTTATGGTACAGGTTTGTTATATTGTAAGTAATCACCAGTTTGTAGACGTTGGACGTTAAAATGCAGATAATGTTTAAAATTCTATAGTACAGAAATAACCTAACCTTATTATTTAACTTTAAATACAAGGACGTATTAATTAAGATCAAAACTATGGCATCATATCCACTGCCACACTGCAAAAGCCTGTAGGTATAATTTAATTAGAATGTGCAGTTTTGAGCTTTGCCGTTTAATTTTGGTTTTGAACATATTCATAAAAACAAACTAAAAAACGTTATTTATAATATACATCTTCGTCTTAGCATGCAATATATTTAATAGAAAATCTACTTCATAAAACAAGAAGTACACTGTTTATTTAGTCTTATAAATAATTTTGTATTTTGTACTTACAGGCTTTTGCAGTGTGGCTGTCGATAAGTTCTTCCATTCCTTTAAATTTATTATGGACTTATATTTAATTTAAACAATATAGTGTAATATACTTTACTTACTTCCAATTTCTTATGTCTAAAAATCGTGAACTGCTACATTTTATTTTAGATGATGTTTGTAAATGTTTTTTGTATAGATGGTGGAGGTGGAAATCGAACACCTAATTCAAAGCTGTATGCTACTTGCCTCATTTGTGGCAAACAGTTATCCAATCAGTATAATCTTCGAGTTCACATGGAGACCCATCAAAATGCCCACTATGCTTGCAGCTCTTGCTCTCACGTGTCTCGTTCGAGGGATGCCCTCAGAAAGCACGTATCTTACAGGCACCCGCAGCCACCGCCTCCAGATTTATCTGCTGCCACCCCTCCAGGGCAATACTTTTAGCACGGGGCTTACGTTGTCCTCCGTCCTCTAGTTGTCAGGGGGCTCTAGTCCACTGAGGAACCAGCAACTTTAGTTATATACTACACATCACAAGGAATACAAAAAGAAATGTACACTTTTATATTAATCTCATGTCAAATCTAATTGGGCCACAAAATCATTAATTTAGTTACCTCAATTTAATGTTTATAAGAGCTTTAGTTACTCTTGAACTATAATATAATTGACCTGAAAGAAAAAAAAAAATCAAACTTGTATAGACGAAAACAATGTCTCAAATGAATTATATAGTGGGTTAATAACAAAAATGTTGGCATTCATCGAAGTTTTTATTGCCTTATAGGAGAGGGAATAGTGAAATTTCTAATAAGTTGAATTTCTAAAATTCAAATAACAGAGGTGCCTTAATTAATTCATATTTAAGTTTTATTTTTTATCGAAGCATCTTAGACCATATTTTCAGTTAATGTAATGTTTTAACAAGTTTTGTTTAGCCTTTTTCTTAACCCAAACTTGTTTTTTATGAGTAATTTTTCTTCAATTTGGTGAATGGTTTTGAAAACTGATGCATGCCCACATCAGTTTCAGAGGCAGGATTTATTTTGTTTGATGGTTTAGAAAAAGTTTTTAAAACTTATTCCTTCTAGTAATGTAGGTTTGTGTTACATTTCATTTGATAAGGATTGTGCCATTCAATAACGGTAGTTGAAGAAGTTATATATTGATTTTTATTTAATTTTTTTTTAACTAGTCTTTTTTCCATATACTAGTCTTATAATATCTTATTATTACTGATCAGTTTTTAGTAATAATGATGTTATTTTGTGATATATTTATTAGTAATTGTGTAAATATTAATATATTTGTCATATTTATGAGGAAGTTGTTAAAATGTTTGTTCGAGACCAAACCTTTTCATAGTTACCGAACACTTCCGTATATTTATAGTGGTATTATTCTACAAAGCCACCTTGATTACTGTTCTAACAGTATAATTTATTTTTGTTTCATCTATCTCATAAATAAAACAAATGTTTAGTAGCAGTATAAACCAGTGCTCGTTGTTAGTGAGAGCAGGGTGAAATATTTCCCCTTGTTACCTCTCCAAAGATTATTAATTATATGTGATCTCGATTATTTTAGTTAATTATCGTAAGTGGTTGGTTCATTTTTGTTTGAATCAATATAACACTCAATCTAAAACCAATCTCAGTAAAAACATTTTTTAAGTCAAAACTTAAATTTTCTCGGATATTGACAACAATAAAAATCTGTAAATATTTATTCTTATTAAGGAAAAGAAAATCTTATTTTAAAATTGTTTATGTTTTCAGAGTATATTGAAATATGAATTTATTTTCTGTAGATTAATACTGTACCAAATAATCAGTATGGTATTGTGGTCCAATTAAAATTGACATGTGATTTTGTTGTTCTGTAAGATTTATTTATAGTTGATAACATTGCAGTACGTTGTGCAATATTAGAAGTGTAAATTTTTAAACTATTTTGTAGATAAAAATTCACACCTAGTATTTGAGTGTTTTTGTCAAGAGTTCAAATCTAAGAATTTTCAAAGACTATTTTTTAATTTTAATTTCAAATAATGGACAATCACTATTTTACACATATAAACATAGAATTATCACGTAATTAACAATAAGTAGATACCAATTATAGATTCTAATTTTATGCACATTTATTCGATTGAATTTATGTCGATGCTTTCACATTGTGTATTTAATTATAAATATTTATAACGGTGTTAATGAAACATATTAGTGAGAGATAAGTGCCGAAAGTAAAAGAGCACATATCGTGTAAAAGATATGTTATTTATCATATCACTTAGTGATTACTTAAGGTGTTGGTAAGTTTTGTGTTCCTCTTAAATACTTAAAAAAAAAAAAAACAGGTGATATGTCGTTATGAATTGTATACAAAGGTTACCTCTATAAAACTTCAACCAGTGATATGATTAGCCCAAAGTATTTATTGGGACAAAAAAGTTATTTATTTTTAAATTATTTAGAAAATATTTTATTTATGTCCCCTCCAGTAATTAAATAAGTATATATATTATAAAAAAAAAATGAAACAAAAGAAGGATAATTCCTCGTTTGTCTGTAAAAGGGTGTGGAAAAAAATCGAGTGATTTTAGTTAATAGGCAACAGAAATAGTTACCAATAAGTACAAAAGAGGTTAGAGTAGATGTTATTAGTTCAATTTTATTTTTATCCTGTATATTTAATAATAATAATAAAAAGAAAGAAAGGCTTTTAAAAAGTCTGTTTAGGTGCCTTATAGTTCCTAGGTTATGAGTTATCAATCTACATTGTTATCTAGTCTCTTGTAATAGAGTACTTATATGAAAAAAAAAAGATAAAAACCTAACAGTTAGCCTTTGTGGTGCCTTTCCAAACAGTATAATAACATGCAGTTTTCCTGTGCCTTAGGAATGTTTAACAACTTCCAGACAGTTGTGGTTGGTAATTTGTTTGGCATATACGAACTGTATTAAGGTATATAAGGTTGTGAAAAAGGAAAGTTTTTGTTATTGTTATTTATTGTTAATATTGGAAATAATTAATTTTGCAAATAGCTTGTGTTTTATTTAAGTCCTCTTATTTTACCATTTATCCTTTAAAGCCTAAAATCTGGAAAGTATTTAAGTTTAGATTTATTTTTATTTTCTACATAAAGTTTTTTTAAGATACATGTTAAAAAATTCTATGATTTATCTCAATTATTTTATTTTGATTTACCCTCTACATCATTTTACTAGAACTGGTCATGAGAACTAAGGGTTGACGTTACCACTCTTACAAGAACTCGTCAGGAAAACTACTGTTCCCAAAATCTATACTCACTGCTATAAATTTATGGATCCATAATTTCCACATTTTCGAGTCTATTCCCTCATCAGACACCCAGAAACTCCAAAAAAAAAAAAAAAAAAGAATTTGTTTTATGAAACTACTAACTCAACAAGTGCAGAGTTAAATGTTAAAGTATGGAGAAATAATGTGCCACATTTTCCTTAATTTAAATTTATATTTTTTTCCTCCAAAAATCCATAAATATCCAGCTTATACAATCCTAACAAAAATAGCCAAAGATATTTTTATACATTTTAAAAACTACAGAAAATGCAAATGTCATAATTGGTTGTTTCTATAGGCTATTGTTTTTATTTCTTGTTCATGCTCTTTCAATCTGATGTCGATTTTCAAGTATAATCAAAGGGAGTTTGGGTAAGCGCTAAAGTCGCAATCGTTCACTATTTATATTGCTTGAAAGATGTTGAATTTAATAATTCCTGATTAAGAATTTAAATGAATTTTCTTAATCTCCTATTTTCTTTGTCAAATTTTATGCGTTCTATCATTTTCTTTTACTTCATTTTAATAGGTAAGGGCAAATGCAATTCTCAACATCTGGCATGTTTGTTTCTCTGGAAATACAGAAAGGTCTAAACCCTCTGCTTCTTGTGTTTTAGTCATATTATGTTTCTGGTGTTTTTTTAGAAGGTCTAAATCTGGCTTTGTTTTTTAAGTCCATATCCTATTTAATAAACGCAGGTGCTTATTCCCTTATTATTCAGAAGCATTCAAGGATTGTGTTTACTTGTAAAATTATCTGTAATCACGTTTGAAATGGAACTGTTGAGTAACTGACATTCTCTCCTGCTTAATTTCATTTAGTTTGTTATTTTTATTAAGATAAGAACTCATGTTTCTTTTTTTCATGAAGATGTTCATTTACCTAATTGTATTTCTTTGTTTTTATCGCTTTAACCCTCCTGTGGTCATCTATGCCTGTTTTCAGGAAATTTAAAACTTTATTGAGTCTTCATAATTTTTTAGAAAATCAGATTTAGGGTATGAACATGGATCAAGTTCAAACATAATGAGGACACTTGCAAAATATGGCTGACTGTGAGTGTATTACTTGGTGTTGGCATTTCATTGGTGGCTGTTTGCTTATTAGGTAATAATGAGTCATATTTATTTGGCCTATTCTCAGTACAATTACTATAACCTTCTCACTGTAGATAGAGCGATATGATGTGGTGGACCATGGTTTAATCGATTTTATCATTGAATTCACTTATTCCACATACCTTATCATATTTAGTATTTATATGCATTAAACTTTCCAAATAAAATGACTATACTTTTAATTATAAGAGATGATTAAATTAGATTATATAACCAAATAACCCTTTTATTTAAACTTATTAAATACTGCTTACCATAGCTAAGTATTTAGTGTAGTCAAATCTAAGGGTTGAGTACACAGAATAGAGTAGCGTGAGCGCAAGTTGCATCATCAAAATTGTTGAGGGATTTACAGTTTTATAGTTATGTTTTTTTTTGAGGAAGTCATATTTTTGTGGGATTTCAAAACAAACTACATTTTTTATGACTACTTTCATTTGCACCATTTTTAAGAAGAGATGAGCAATATTATTACATAGGACGAGAGAGGGCATGCCTCATCATTCTTGGGAGAAGGGAGATGAACACCCTTAGTGAGCATCTCACTTAATTAAGACATAACGAATGAAAACCAAAATTTTATCTCAGGAAAACGTAACCATAATTTGCTGATACTACAACTATATAACTAGAAGTAATAAAATGTTTAAAACTAAAAACCCATCTCCAGTTTTCCTAATTATAACCGGTCAGAATGATGCTTTACATAATTTATTTTTACTATCACTTGCCTCTACATGAAATTTACAGTAAGAGAAAGTAGCATGATGTTTTCAACATAATTTCCTGTCTATGAACAATCTAGCTCTAAAACAAAAAACTATGAAACTGAAAGCAATATTTTAGGTAGGTATTAGTCCGGGGTGTTAGAGACATTTTTGTCAGATGTCACTCTATTTAATCAGTTGTATGAAATTTCCTCGATTTTGATTGAACTTTTTATATCAATGTAAAATAAAATAGCCTTTAATATCAGGTAGATATTGACCTCATCGAAAAAGTGTGACAGGTCTTAAATGATGATTTTCTTAATTGAAAGTAGTCTTGATTTTGTTTATTTGAAATAATTAAAGTCTCTCATTGTAAGTATTAATGAAAATAACCCTAGAAATGGCTAGATGGGGAAGGAAGTAATGAATCAGACTGTTTTAACCATATAATAGAGTTTGTTATTTTTATGCACTGTAATGATTTTGCATGTAGGTCAATGTAAGCATGATAGATATGACTAAAATTCACTAATCTGTTCTTTTATGGTTTAGACAGATCATAAATATGTTTTGTAATAGCCCTATTTGGGCAAAAAATAATTCCTGTTCAAATTAGAGTTGTCTGAAACACACATCAAATTTTTATGTTCCTATACTGACTATTAGAATTATTCCTCTATCTTATTTTCTATCTGGATAAAAAGTAAAGAGAAGTTATTTTTCGATAAAAAATAAATGAGTAAAAAAAAAAAAGAAAACAAAAGCTTTGTTATACTGTTTTAATTGTATGAACATAATAAATACTGTTTAATAATCCATAAATATTTAAATAATATAATTTATATCAATACTTTGTATAAAGTATATAAAATTATGACAAAAATAATGATTTTATCAAATAAAAAGGAACAATATGCCCTCATTTTGATTATAACATGTTTCACATTTAGCAGATGTGAAAACTAAAAGTTTATGTATTTATCTTCTTTTTATAAAATGGATATTTTATTTGTCACAATTATACAATGTCTGAGACATTAAGATTTTCATAAATAAATTAAGATTAATAAATGCTCTGATTTCATTCAGCTCTTAAAATCACAAATGAGTAGGCAACGAGTAGGCCACCAGAGGAGTTTACGATATAGGCTGAATGGTCCAGATTTTTGTATTGCAGTCTTGCCCCACAGAAACCAAAGTTTCATCGTCCACCCAGACAAGCCTTGTGATCTGGCTTTGTGGATGGGCATCTGAAACAAAACATAAGTAAGTTAATATATAATTTGGTGCATATTTTATACATCAATGTGAGATATGATTAGTAAATTCTCAATAAATTCTTGTCACTAATAACAAATGGCTTAACATAACTTTTAACATAGTCCTCATTGTATTGTTTCAAGAATTTTTTTTTTATCTTATTTTATTAGGTAGTTATTGTCTGTGATTCATTTTTATTAAAATATACATCTCGCTTTGTGAATTTCGAAACCATACTTTTGTGTATAAATTACTTTCCGTTTTACTTATTTTTTCTTCTATACAATTATGAGTATTTGTTTAAACTTTTTTAAAATAACAGAAGTAATTCTACATTTTTTAAAAGATTTTTGCTGATAATATTAAATTAAATGTTTTCCCTTATATTTGTTTTAGTAGCGAATATAATATGTCACTATTTTTGTTATTTTTCTATAACTATATATACTCTATTAATAGACTTATAATACTCTATATTTTGTAAAATTTATCTGAGTTGAAATTAATCTCAATTAGTTGGTAAAAATATAAACTCAACAAAAAAAATTGATTTTTTAAAAGTTGTTGGAAAATTGATACTGTTTAACAATTATTTTAATTTATGTTTCACGATAATATATAGGCAAGAAGCATTTAAAGGACATCATTTTATTTGATAATCTATAAAAAAGAAACAAATAAAGTTAAAAAAAAGATAAATAAAGTAAAGAGTAACACAGATGATAAAAATTTCAAATATATATATATATATATATATATATATATATATATATATATATATATATATATATATATATATACATATGACAAAAATGTTTAAATTAATAATCAGGCAACTTATAATAAAATCAAAATAAAAAACAGAAACACACTTTAGATGGAAATATTTAGAAATTTTTTGGATAGAATATACATACAAGAAATGATCAGAAGTTTACTAAGATAAGGGAGTGAAATGAAGGAAAAAGCAAAAGATGTAAAATACATTCAGAACAAAGATGGTAAAAAAAAAATTACTTTAAAGTTTTGTAGCTTTTTAACTATATACAAGTATTATGTCATTAAGAAATGAGACATCCTGCTTATAGTTATTTAAGAAAATATTATACCAATCAAAGTTATCCATAAAGTTATAGAAAATTTTTTTACACTGATAGTAAAATGAACTACATATATCAAACTATTGAGAGAGAGATTCCTAAATCACTTATTGACATTTACCTGTTAATTCATGAAAACAGGAGTAAGTACTTACTTTTAATAATTGTGTGCTTTGCTGGATGGAGAACACTCCATATAATAATAGTAGTGTCCAGTGATCCGCTTGCTACTTGTATGGAATTAGGAGACCATGCCACACAATTTACTCGAGCATTATGGAATCCCCATTCTTTTTTGTGAGCAAGCTAAAGAAAAAATAGATATATTAAAAAGAAATAAATGTATGCTTTCACATAATGATGCCTTTGTTTATGTGTCAGAACCTATAGGGCATAATACTCCACATTCCTTGGTTTTGAAGGGTGAGTGTACAGACTTTAGTGGAAGAAGATGAGGGATAACCTCATTCTGATTGGTCACTTACACCTTTTTAGTTCCCATGCTGGTTTGGTCAGGTATACACTATGGGTTTGTTGAGCAGGTTTATTATGAAAAAACAGAAAAGTTATCGTTAATGTTCACAGAGAGCTTTTAGGAACATTTAACATTCCTTGCACCAGTGGTTCATGATGTGGAAAAATTGCATCTCAACTGAAAATTTAAAAAAATAAACACATGATCACTAAGAACATTTTGAGGCCATTAAAAGGAAAAGTATTTAAACATAGCCCTATGTCCTCAATGAATTGAGACATTAACCGAAGAAATTGACACCATACCCATCACTCACTGTTGGGCTTTGGAAAACTTAAAAGAATGACTTTGACAAAGTTTAAGCCATTCTATACTTCAATAATTCTTAATTGTTAAGCGAATATAGATATTGTCAAAATTAAATAACCATTGGACCCATCAGAAAACTAAGGCATCATTATGTTCTTCTGAATAGTATATATCATTAATTAATTGCCAAACTAACCAAGTACAGTTTTCATTGAACTAAAATTTTAAATACTTTTTGGTGAATTGAAATCTTATTTATTGATACATAAACACACTAAGTGCATCAAAATGACACAAACCCTTTTAAATATGAAACTTAATTTTATGATTTAATATGATCTGATTTCACGGAGCGAAAATTTGTCAAAGTACTTAATGATTTAACTATATGAAATGTTATCTAACGACTTTTTGCAATAACCCCATTAAAATTATTTATTGTAATAGTTAATTAAAACAAAAACCAGTGCACTTGTTTATTAAGTAGTAAATTGTATCAACACCCCCATGTAGTTTAAGAATAGAAAAAAGTAAGACAAAGCATACAAGCAGATATCAATAAATGAAGCCCAAGAATACAAATTAATAATGAATGTACAGTCAAGTTAAAAAAGAAACTAATAGGAAAGTCCCAGTCCCAGGTGAAAAATTAAAAAAGTGTAAGAGATCTCAACTATAAATACAAAGTTTTAAATTTAATGGACAGATGAAATCATAACTCACACAATTGTTTTCTGAAAAGAAAAACAACTTTTTGATGGCCCTTCAGATAAAAACTATTAATTTAATTTGTTGCAGCTTTTAAGTTTTTTTTAAAGATTAATGTCAAATACATATTATATGAATGTACTGTTTTTATAACATGTTTAAACGAATCTCTCAATAACTCTAAACAGCCAAGCTGGTGAATTAAAAGTAAAGTAACTGGCTTTATGTAATCTAAATACAGTGAATAAAAAATATGGTAAAACTTACTTTCTGTTCCAACAAGAAGCAAGCATGAATAAAAAAAGATACAAATATAAGTTAGTAAGTAGCAGAAGTTAAAATCATAAAAATTTTAAGTAAATAAAAAAAAAATTCAAAATAAAGATTAGTAAAAAATTGACTTATTTACATCACTAAAATTAGAATTGTCTGTCATATCTCAGAAACTTTTAATTGTGTTTTGAAAAGAAATGATAAAAATCAAAGTTTTTGGTGAAGGATGGATTTTTTCATAATTTATTTTTTATTTAAAGATACTATATTTTTTAAAGACAGATTTGAACCTTAGTAATTTCTGAAATACATTATTAACAATAAAATCATGTTAGAATGTAATGAGTACAAAAAATGTTGCCTACAAGGAAATAGTTAATTAAAAAGATACTTTTTAGAAGAAAATATAAAATAATACTTTCATTCTCATTGAATTTAAACTGGTACTAATGATTGATAAACTTTACTAAAGTTAAAATAAAATTTAGTACAATATTGAGCAGTAAAAAAAAAAATAAATAAATAAAAAAAAATAAAAAATTTAGTACGAAAGTATAAACTTTCGTAAATGTAAAATTATTTCCTAATGGGTTTTTAAAATCAGCAGAGCTAGAAATTTAAAAGTATACACTATATCTCACTAAGCCCATCACTCATTCAATTCGCTGAATCATGAGTAAAAAAATATAAAAAATTAAAGAATATGAAGATAATCTGTTCTCATATTTTCATTTCAAATGCTATCCTCGGTTATTTGAATTTTAAAATATTGTTTCCATAACATTCGTGCAATTTGAACAGCTCCAAAACTATTCTGATATTTACATAGTCATTTCCTTAAGAGAATGACAATAAAATCATAATGTTTTCCGAACAGTTCTTGCAATGCAATTAACAAAGTAAAGCTTTATCAAAGGCAGATCATGTTTATTTGAATGCAATCAGACCAGTTAGATATTTTAACATACATCTAAGTATATCTATTTATCTAGGCAAGAGTTTAGTTAGAAAATAATTACATTACCTGGAACTCGGGAACGGTATAAAGGATAACTTTTCTGTTTGCATCGCATGCAACAAGATATTTACTATCAGGTGAGAAAACGCAATCCGTAACAGGTCCTAGATGTTCACAAGTGCATTTCTCAATTAGGCTAGTTCCACTCATAGTGAAAATGTGAACCTGTGAACGAAATCATTCAATTAGTTATTCTATTGAAGTAATATAATTTTGATTTAAAATGTAAAATAAGAAATTAACTAAAACCTTATTATCTGATAAACCTCCTACAGCAACAATGGGTTCCTCTCGGCATATCGATACAGCAGATGGTTCATAACTGATCGGAAGAGCACTAACTTTTCTGTTTTGTTCTATTACTATAATCTAAACAGAGAAAAAACAAAACAAACAAATAGATATAATTATATTAAATAACTATAAAATTGAATAATTAATACAAAATTTATTTGCCTATCTCTGTTGAGTGGGTTTTTGTTTTATTTTCACCATTTATTCTCAAGTGGGTTGAGAATAAATGCAAGTCGAAAGTCACTTAGGAATTGTACCAAATAATTTTAAATAATGATCTGGATTGCAATTTTTAAAGAAAAAACTAAATTAAATTTTAGAGGAAAATAAGAATTTTATCAAAAAGACAACCAGCTTGATATAAGTATAGTAATAAAAAATAATTTTACTAAAATGTCAGAAATCAACTGTGGGAACAAAAGTCATATGCTGCTTTCATGAATGATTGATTGGATTTGAGAAAAGTTCATACAAATAAAATCTGGTGTGTCCACTCATACGACTTTCCTACCTATTTCAGAAAAGTTTTTATATCTTTACATATGTTCATGAAGAAACAAAAAAGAATTGAACTAGATAAATTTTCCTGAAAATTGATCAAACATAAGATTTGAGTACGATTTATTTGATAAACTAAAGCAATGTAAACCGGCTTAAGGTAGTTAATTTCTGTTAAATGTAGAGGAAATAGTGAAGATTGTGTGATACTGGCAACAAATTTTCTTACATTCACTTTAGTCATCTCTATTCTCTCATTCACCCCTTTCTGACAGCAGGATATGAAAACGTAATCTTACATTGGAAATTGAATAGCCGTAACTTTGTTAATAGTTGTCCAAAATGAACGATTTTTATATGGCTTTGTAGGGAATTTCATTAACTTTCAAATGACAGGCTAAACGACATGTTTTTCGTTGTAAAAAATAGAATAAGCTGTATCATGACTAATACTGGTTGGATTCCGATGATTTTTTTTTTGTTTTGTTGGAAATTTAATTACCTTTCAAAAGATTTATTATAAATTTTACCGTATAACATACACTTAGGGAGTTAGGCCCCATAATATTTTCCTTTTCTTTATAACTTTTTTTCCTGAATTTTTTCGGGAATTTAGTATATATACGAAAATTGAAAGGACAATGATTAGCACATAATAGGAAAGTTGTTAGAGCCATTTTTGCGCTACAGTCTATAGAAAAACATGTTTTTCATTTCTTGCGCGCAAGCTATTGCGCATGGAGCACCGAATTTCTGTCACAGGCATCAGTAGTCAAAACCCTACAAAATAAAAAAAGAAGCAACAAAATCGGTTCAGTAGTTCCCGAGAAAATCTTGGCACAGACAGACAGACAGACCAATGGCTTAAAATGGGTTTTTCGGACTCAGGGTGCTCTGAAACGTATAAATCCGTCGAAAACCACATGTCGGAAATTTGACCCAATTGCAATACTTTCCTTACCTAGTATAGGTAGGAAAGTAAAAAAATTGTCATAATTACGTATATTACCAGAAGACTTGTACATTCTTTTCCCTTCAGTCAATAAAATAATATATATAAGGATTAATATGATTAAATATGTACATGTTTACTATAATTTATATTTTGTCATTGGAATATCTTTACTTGAGGTTCATATAATGTTTGAATATCTCAATCTCAATTTTTAATCAGTAAATTACTAGAAAAAAAAGAAGAAATATTGTCAAATTGTCCCCTAAAATCATTCATTCCGAAAGAATTTGTAACGTTCATGTAGAAAAGAGATATTACCAGGACAGATCCATCACCATCCTATCCCAGTCGACTGCCCTATCATGCAACCTAATATTACCATAAAGCTTTTTCCTAGCATTTAAAATATTGGAAATTAAATGAAAAATATTTTTTAAACAATTAATTTCTGGATGAAATAGCTTCTATTATTACATTAGTTTAATTATCAAATTATCAAAGTTTTTTTAAATTATATTAGAACACTGAATATTTAGTATTTCACAATTATTATTTTAAGCATTCATCAGGAAATATACTGAAAATAATGTAACGAAATTTTGTAGAGCCCTGGGTAATAAAACAATTTTATTCATTAAGCATATTTAGATAAAAGTTTAATTACTTAATCATTTACCTTACCTCTTTAACACTGGCAGCAACAACAAAACCTTCTTTGACATCCATTCCTCGTGGTTGGGCACCTAACCTCACATCAGCTCCAGTATATTTGTTCAATGTGAGATCTATTTCTTTAACAGAGTCGTCAATACCACAGGTGTACATGCGAGTATCTTCTGCTTTCATTGCATTTATCTGGTTACCATGACCTACACCCTCCACGCGATCATTATCACCTACAATTTAACAAGGAAATATAAGTAATGAAGAAACTAAAGAAAACTTAATTGAATAATAAATTAAACAAGATTTTAAAAAAACCATACCTGTTTTAGCATCCCAAGAAGTAATAAATCCATCATGAGATCCAGTATAAATCTTCTCCCTATCAGGACTAAGAGCCAGCACCGTAATTGGCTTATTGTGGCCCTTAAAGAAAGTAATTACAAATTTTCTATTAATTCTCTATTTAAGAGAAAAATAAAAAGAATTGATGAAAATATATTTATAGATCTATGTGGAATTTTATTAATTCTTTAATAATATATTTTTGGTTTATTTTTTAGTCCAAGACAGACCTAGGGCCTCTATCTACAGACAGACAGGCCTAGGCCGTCACCTGTTTTTTACGTGTATGTCCCTTTTCCCTTTTTGTTCCGATTATTTTTGTTGGCATTCATTCATTTTTTATTTACTGCACATTTCATAGCTAGCTGATTATTTAAGTCTTTATAAATCTTACAATGTCTTAGTTTTCTAAAATGATGTTTAAAACACTTCTTCGTCATCAAGGGAAGAGGTCCTTCCACGGCAATTTTTGTCTACAAGCCTGAGTCTCTTTAAAATTTTGTATACAATTTTTGAACAGTGCACTTACACCGATATCACTCCAGACTTCCATAATGTTCCTGGCCATTTGGCTCCTGTTCCATCTAAGCTTAAATTTGGTAAACAAAATTATGCAAAAATCATGCATAAAGTTCAGACTGAATTATTTCCAACTAGTGAAATGCTACAGAAGATAAAAAAAGTCTGCAAAGGTCAGTAACGCTTCCTCACCATTTTGACTGGCTGAAAAATATCTATATTACATCTAAAATTTTTCGTATGAGAATAAAATCTCTGGGAGAAGCCATTTTCGGAAATTAAGTAATCTCTCAACATATATGGGTTTGATATCCACGAGTTTTGTTCATCAGCGAATAATAAAATGTGAAACTCTTTGTATAGTAGCAGACTACAAAACGTCACCTTTAGTACAAACAGAACAAAAATTGAAAATTGTTATATACAATCTTTTGCACTAACAGTAGCGATATATACTTAATAGGTATGTTTTCACTCATAAAATGGATGGAATAAAAAATCCCTAGGAAAAATTCAACTTTTTGTTTGTTTGGAGTTAACTAGAATTGAATGAACATCAGTCAGAACAAAACTAATTAGGCTGAAATATAAAAATATGAGTGCAGTTCACACAACTTTGATATATAAAGATGAATTAGAGACCACGACGAGCTCGTTGAAATTCAATAGAAATAAAAACAATCATAAACAAGATTTTTTTTTTTTATGAATTCAGAGTAAAAATTAATTTAAATTTACTGAAAAACGAGGGAAATCTAAGCAACAGCAATAAGTGCCATGCCAGTTATGTTTAGAATTGACCAAACAATACAGTATAAATTAACTTTTAGAATAAAACCTAAAATTTTATGACCATATAAAAATATAGAATTAACCTAACTCTCACTCCATACGATCAATGTCTTTCATATTTCACAGTCATTATATTTTTGACAATTATTTATATTAACTTTGATAATTAAATGGAATTCAATGAAATTTATATTGCCGTTTTCAAACTGTAAACGTGTCAAATAATACATTTCCTGATCTGAAAGCAGAAGTATTTTTTTTGGAAGTAGTGGATAGAATTTGATAAAATTGACTTACTTAATTATCTGTTAACAAATCTCTATCTCCCCTCCAAATTTGAGCCAAATCAATTGTGTGTTTATGAGATGTAGATGTATTAAATAAAAGACATTTGCCCATATATGAGAGAAAGTAGAAGAAGGAATTCAATGAAATTAATACTTCACTATTTTTTTTATAATATCAACCTTTTGTCCAGCCTTTAGTCAAATAGAACGAGCTGTTTCTGAAATATTGGCATATCTAAGAACATACATTTATGCGAATGCAAGCTGAAGTGTTGGATGAAAATTGATATGGCACTATCTAGGCACCAATCCGCACAATCCCTGAAAATCAGTAGCAGGTTAATATGCCCGTTACATCCATTTGACTACAGACAGACAGACACGGAACCAAATTTGATCCTTGATGTCTGAAACATAAAACGCGAGTGGAAATTTTCAATTTTGAGCATAGAATTTTTTTTAACCTCTCGCACGAATAAAATGCTCCCCTACCTTCGGTAGGGAGGAAACAAAATAATTTTGCTTGGAAGGGGATTAATAAGTATCACTGACACCCATACAAAACAATAATCCCTGAAACCGAAACATTTTGTTATACAGAGGATTAATATAAAGAAAACATGACATGCATTTTTTTTTTCCGAACAAATCAATTCAAAAAAGTTATCATTACTGAGTTTTTCTTACATTTAAGTGAGATTTTATTACTGTATAATAAAAACAATAGGGACTTAAAAACAACAAAGCATCTGGAGAGGATGGAGTATTGGCGGAAATGTGGAAAGTAACAGGTGATGAATTCAGGAAGATCACAGAATTGATGATGGACATCTGGATAGAGGAAAAAATCCCCAGAGAATGGAAAACCGCCTTGATACATCCACTGCATAAGAAAGGAACAAAAACAGAAGGTGACAACTACAGAGGAATTTCCCTACAACCCGTCAGCTACAAAATTTTCTCCAAAGCACTACTCAACAGGCTAAACCCACAAATAGACCCTAAAATCGGAGAATATCAGGGAGGCTTCAGAAAGGGAAGATCATGTCAAGAACAAATCCTGAGCCTAAAATTATTGATAAAATGCTACAAAACAAGGCCCAAAAAGAACCTCTACATCTCGTTTGTTGATTTTAAAAAAGCGTACGACTCAGTGGATAGAAAGACACTACTGGAAATACTGAGAGAATACGGAGTGGACCAGAAGAGCAGGAAACTAATAGAATTAACACTAACTGACACTGACGAATCCAAGGTAATATTCAGAGGAACCACCAGCAAATCTTTCCGGATAAGGACAGGACTCAGACAAGGAGACGGTCTCTCCCCAACACTATTCAACGTGGTACTAGATAGGATAATGAAGGAATTGTGGAAAACCAATGATGTTGGTGCAAGTATAGGGACCAAAAACAACCACGTCAAGGTAAGGTGTCTTGCCTACGCAGACGATTTTGCACTTTTAGCAGAAACGGAAGAAGAGGCAATCGACCAAATAAATACACTGATGGAAATAGCCAAAAAAGCGGGTCTCCAAATCTCCTACGAAAAAACAAAATTAATGAGCACAGACGCAGACTTCAAGAAGAAAACAGTGGAAACCAAATATGGGTCTATAAATGTAACAAATAAATTTAAGTACCTGGGTGAGACTATGTAATAATGGTTCGGAAATTCTACAAGGCTATTACTAAACATTGATTGATAGATTGATTACAATCACTTATAGTATAGAGTATATTAATTATCCCATTTCAGACTGCATCAATCTTCAGAATCAATTAAGCTTTTATATCAGGTCGGATAGAGTGAGAAATCAGGTGCATTACTGAAGGGGGTTTAGGTGTTGTTGCTTTGAATAGAGGATATTATAAGGGCGAAAAATAATTAAATAAAAATATAATTTTATAACAATAATAATTTAGTCATTCGTTATCTTTATAATAGTATTTAAATCACAGGTATTGTTTCCATAATATACATCTCAGACTGTTCATTAATAATATAGACTATGTGAGGATGGACCTAAGCAGTAGTTGCAAACTTATTAGCCAAAGAGCTAAATATGAACATTACAACAATTTTTTAAAAAATTGGGAGCCAAATCTACTTGTTTAGTATAAATTTCATACTTAAATATTTATTAATGCCAACAATGTGCTTGCATCTCCTTGGAAAGTTTGAGTAAGTCAGGTTTGTATGTTGTTGTTTTTAATTTTAGGCATGATTCCAAGTTCTCATCAATAAGACGACTTCTCAGTTTACTCTTGATAATGTTCATGCTTGAAAAGATTGTTCGCATATATATGTAGAACCGAAAAGGAAAAGTAAGGCAAACGCGAGCTTTTTCAGCTGATCGTAAGTCAGGAATACTATTCCAAGCGTTGAAAATGATCATGTCTTCCTTCTCCAGGTCATTCAAAGCAGACCACTTGTGTTGTGAACTAAGATCACATTTTTTCTTCTCCAATATTTCCAATTCAACACAAAGACGTTCGAATTTAGAGCGCCATATCTCCTTGTTTTTTAAATCCAGCAATTGTATTTCAAAGCTACCAATGTCAATTTCAAAAGGAGAAAATTTCAACTCGGTTATCGTAGCATTAAGAGGATTTTTGACAAATGCTGAAGTTGCTCTGCTGTTTAAAACATACGAACAATTTCAGGCGGTAGCTTGTACATGGTTTGTGTTTACGTTAACGAAAACTAATAAAATTTAACTCGATGTTAGTTACGTATTTTTACAACAATATAAAATTTTAATTACTTATCTACCTTTTAACTTAAACAAAAATATGTTCTCAATTTATAGAAGAATTTTAATTTATTAAAATAAAATGTAATTATTTTCTTACCAAGTTTCTTTTTTTTTAATGAAAATATTATCAAGGAAAGAATATCCAAATTAGAAAAACTAACTTTTGCAACTAGTAACATATACAACAAGAGAAACCTGTCCACGGAAGCAAAAATACGACATTACAATACAGTTGTTAAACCTGTGATACTATAAGGGACGGAAACCACATGCCTCCCCAGTCTGGAAAAATTGTTGAGAATAGAGCGAAGAATTGTAAGAAGGATTTACGGCCCCAAAAAGACAAAAGAAGGATACAGCCTAAGATCCAACCAGAAAATATACAAGGACACAAGAGATCTAGAAATGGAAATAAGGATCAGGAGACTGAAATTCCACGGACATATGGTAAGAATGGTCCCAGAAAGACTTAACAAGGAAATATTCCAAAAAATCCGTAGATACAAAAGCTTAGGAGGAAACATCAGGCAGATGAAGGAAGAAACGGAAAGAATTGGAATATCGGACCAGGACTGTCTGGACAGAGAGGGGTATGGTAAGAGACTAAAGGAGATCACGATTCTTGTTAAGAAGAAAAGTTCGAGAAAGGGAGTCACGTGGAGATAATGAAAGAGAAGTGGAAAGAAAGGAAAAACAAGAAAGAAGCCAAATGTCATGATATTCGCATGGTCTCTGTGGCCGTTCCGTGAAGAAAAAAAAAATAAAAAAAACAAAAAAAAAATAGGTCTTTTTAAACATAAGGACTATCAGCCAACTTGTGTTGGAGCAGACATAATATAATTTACAATAGAAACAATAACTTTTTTATGATCCTCCACTATTTATGAATTAATGATTCTTAAACCCCTTTTATAACGATAACTTATCTCGGTTATTACTACTTATATGGTATATTACTTACCTTAATAATCCTAATGGGCTTATCTGGGTTATTAACATCAAGGTAATTAATAAAACCAGATAGAGAGACGGTAAGAAGGTGCTGGCCTTGCCACAGACAGGACACTTGCTGGTCTTCTACTTGAGATCCCATGACGAACTCACTGACGACAGTTCGGGTCTCGACATCCCAAAGCTTACATGTCTTATCACCTGAGGCTGTCAACAACTGAGTACCATCAGGTTTCCAAGCAACCTAAATAAAAGAGAATGCTTTTTATAATAAAAACATCACATGCCTAATGAGTTTAATCTTTTAGAAATCAATCAATAAAAATAATTTTTTTAAAAATTTGTAAATTCTAGTATCAGTAAATAAATAAAGTCTAAATATAGATCAATTATATGGAGTTCCAAAATGAATTAAGATTCATTACAATCCTCTTAAGACAGCATTCTTATAAATAGATTCAGATATACAAAACCAGTTATTCAAAAACTACAATTTTTTCTTTGCCTTACACTTCAGGAAAAAATCTGGTGCGTGCAACACACAACTTTCACTTACCGCTCAACTTTGAATAGAAATTATTTTCTGGCTATTGTAAATTTTTTATTTATTTATTTAATGAAATTTACAACTGTATAAACAATAGAACTAGTAAAAATGCACAAATTAGAAATAATGACATGAGCAGACTTGAAGAGATACTGGCCAGTGATAGCACTCCCTATTTAATTCTAGGTGAGAAGATCACAAGGCCATTTTCTTTTCAGACGCCTAGGGGGATTATCAGGAATCGAGAAAGAAGCAAGGCTGGAAACAAGTGGATTCGGATGGGATCTGAGTTTATCATGAAAGGATAGGTATCTGGCTCGAGTAAAATTTTTAATGTTGTTATAATGTTGGGTTATTATAAAACTTTTGAATTGCATTTTTAATCAAGCTAAAGCTAAAAATTACAGCTAACAAATCATAAATATCATTAAAATAAAAAAAGTTCTATTTATTATATCACTGGTTGATTATGGATTATACGATCCGTTGATTATGGATTGCATGACTATTAGTTACTAATTGTTATTTTCCATTGCAAAGTTTACTAAAACGGAATTAAGAAATTCGCATTTTCTGTCATACAAGTCAAAATTTGTCACACTAATTGTAAGTGGATACTGTTGGAATATCACAAAAGTTAATTTCATTTAACTATTCACTAATTTAATTTTCTAAAAGGTAACATGATGATTTTTTGGAATAAATGAACAATAGACACCTAGCTAAATATTTTTTAAATATAGTATCAGATCTAGAATTATTAAACTACAGTAAATTTATTTAAAAATAAATAAATAAAATAAAAATAAAAGACCACAATAATCCCTCTTCCTTAATCTCAACTTCCACTAATTCTCCACAACCCATTTCAGCCCCTATATACAGATCTCTACCTTATATTCCTAACCTTTCAGACAACATCAACAAAGTTTTACGATCTACTAACCCTAACTTACGACTTGCATTCAAATCTCACAACACCCTCTCAAAACTATACACATCCCTAAAAGATCCGGTTCCTCTCTCACACCTCTCTCATATCGTTTACCGTATTCCATGTTCTACCCCCAATTGTTTTTCATCCTATATTGGTGAAACCAAAAATCTCCTAAAAGACCGCATAACCCAACATAAATATTCTGTATCCTCTCGTAATTTTACCGCTTCCAAATTATCCGAACATTCTCTCTCCCTCAATCATTCATTTGATTTCGACAAAACATCCATCCTTGCCACAGTTCTCAACCATGACAAACGACTCATTTCTGAAACCCTCCACATCCAGCTTCAACCAAAGACAGTGAATCTTAAATCTGACAAACACAACTTTTCTTTAGCCTATTCCCAAATTCTGAATTTATTAAAACATCCATAGTTATATTCCTTTCCTTTTTGCTGACAACTCCCTTATATATATATATATATATATATATATATATATATATATGCGTTTATGTATATGTATGTATGTGTGTATATATATTTATGTATATATGATATATTTTTATTTCAATTTTTCTTCCTTATTACTCAATAGTTATTTTTCTTTCACTTTCTATTAACTTTCGTTCAATATTCCATAATTTTTCTAAATAATATATCTCTCGTACCTATTTAGGCTTCTAGCGTTTTAGTTCAAACTTCGTCTGATAACCGTTAGAGATGACGCCACCTTCACATCTCTTCTCTCTCCCCCTCCCTTGTAACGACTTTATTCTCCCCTTGACACTTAAGGAGAAAGGTAGTACTTCTTTTATTTCTTTCTTATTTCAGCTTTCTCAATTTCTTCCCACCTTCCTTTCATTCCTTTTCTCTGTTTTTAACTCTTTATTATATTATACATTGTCTGTACATCTTGATAGACTTTACAATATCTCAATTTTCTATCTAACTACTCCATTCTCAATGTTTTAATTTTACTATTTATTTTATTTTCATTTCTTATATAACTTTATATTTCTTTTTTATGTTTTTACATTTTATTCTAAGATTCCCAATGTAACACTTTTGTCACCCCTTTTTGATTATGCCTACTTCATCATTCCACACTATGTAACAGTTTTTATTATTTATCTCTTAGTTCTTAGTCATTATTCTAACAATTTCATTTTACTTTATATCTATCTATTTTATTTTTCTAATAATTTTTTTTTTTTTTTTATTTTCTCATTTTTTATTATCTTTTTTACCATCATTACTTATGTTTCTCATACCTTGTTATCTGGTTATTTTCTTAGCCCTGATGAAGGCCTGAACTTCAGGTCGAAACGTCGGCATATGTAAAAAATAAATATTATAATTTATTTTTTGCCTTCCTTTTTGACTGAGCACCCCAACTATTCTTCTCTTCATAAATTTATTTAAGGTTATAAACATATGCTTTATACATCCATGAAATGATTTTATATTTTACTTCTTCTTTCATACAAGTACAATGAAATGTTTTTTTAAACAATGTCATTGCCTTGATTAGGTGGATTTTAAATACTTTTTTCAAACTTAAAAATATTTTATATTTAATTAGTAAATTTCATTTAATTTCCTTGAAAACGTGTGATTAACGTTAAATAATATTAGTTTTCAAAAATTATTATTTATAATTTTTTTGCCACTCTCCGTTACCTTCTACAACTTTCTATATTAGATATTGTATTTTCTAAAATTCTCCCCTTTCCAACGATATATTATACGTATACCTTCTGACTAGTATTCCTGGAGATTAATTTTCGACCTGGATAAGCATTTTTTTTTTCTCCTTTATTCAATTATCAAATTCTTTGAAAAGTTATATTTAGCATTTTTTGGTAACTCTTAATAATGAGAGATAGTTAATTATTTAAAATAAATAATACTAAAGGTACTTTAGAGGAAGACACATATGAACATTGGACATTTAAGACCTATAAAGTGACATCAACCATGGGGATAAGACCAAAATGATATTAAAGACCACTTAATTATACAATGATACAACGAATTTAATCAAAATCGTTAAAGCCGTTTTTTGAGAAAATTGTAAAAATGTGTTTCACTGTTTACATAAAGTGGCACTTCCGGTTAGCCGATTTTAAGGAAAAAGTTGCTGTCACATCTAAGGCATATACTTATCTTAAATACGTAATATCAGTTTCGCACGACTTTTGGTTTTTGAGCTAGACTGTTAACATACAGACACACAGACCATTTTTCAGGACTTGGTTATTTGGACCCAGGGTACTCTAAAACATGTATTTCCGTTGAAAACTCAGATTCAAAAATTTTCATGATCGCAATACTTATCCTTACTATATATTACATATATACATACATAAGTGAAAGTAAAAAAAAAAAAAGATCAATTACCTAGTTCAATTATTATGTTCAATATACATACTATTCAATCTGAATATTTAAATGCTAAATGAAATATTATGTTGATTGGGCAGAAGGGAATGGATAAAGGAAGGTTTACCTTCTAAATACACAAAAGGTGATTTTATAATACTTACAGCATATACACCACCTTTATGAGCAGGGCTGCCCACTTCTCCAACTAAATCTGCAGTTGTACCATCATATATGTATACTTTTCCATCAAATCCAGCAGATGCAAAAAGATTTCCTGATGGAGAATATCGCACTGCTTGCACAAACCTGGTATGCTCCTATTGAAAAAAGTACAATTAAATAATGATTCCATCACAGATAAAATTTTCTTAATATATAAGATAATTATGGTAAAGAGAAATTTTGATAATCTATAGTAGCCAATACAAGAAACAGATAAATTGTAAATTAAAATTTACACTTCAAGTTCAAACTGCTACTGTAGATTAAAATAACAGTTGCAATTTGTTGGAAATAGTTGTTTTACGTATTTTGGATTGTCATAACTATTTAGAAATAGAACTTCTACAAATAGATTTAATTTTAAATGAAATAAAACATAGCTAAAATTTAATCTAATTTATTAATTGCTTCACATTTTGGTGATAAATACCACAACATTAGGCTAGAGAAACTATCAGGTATATAAACGTGAAACCAGAATAGAAAATACACATTTACAACAATGTTAACAAATATCTTATTCGAAATATTGTCTATTGCTAGTTATACATTTTTCCCATCTCTCTGATAATTTACGAATAGCCAGGCCAGAAAAATTGTTGCTTTGTTGTGATGAACCAATCATTAAACCATTTTTGTACAATTCCATAAGAAGTGAAGCACTGTTAAGCAAGTGTGTGCCCCATCAATGCAAATAAAAAGTTGCCGAACGGAATCAAATTTGGTAAGCTGCATATGCTAATATGCATCTATGACCTAATTCCAATATAACTCATATTAGTTGAATATGAACTTAACAATGAAGCAAGAAGAAAAAGTGGAATTAACAACAAAAATATGGTTAATAGAAAAGGGCAATCTATTTAAGCTAATTCATTTTCAGATTTTCTAGTAAAAGTATTTCACTATTCTTCCATGTAAATTTATCAATATATATATATATATATATATATATATATATATATATATATATATATTGATAAATTTACATGGAAGAATAGTGAAATACTTATACTAGAAAATCTGAAAATGAATTAGCTTAAATAGATTGCCCTTTTCTATTAATATATATATATATATATATATAGTATTTCTTTTGGTACACTTTGGAAACAAAAATATTTCAACTAAGCACACTTCTTTTTATTGTTATTTGTTACTTATGTGTCATTGCATAACTGGTTTGTGATAAATAAATATTTTTTACAAATATATATATAATTCGTAATATGCTTGTTCAATATATCTGTAAAGCTTTAACATAAGGACGATTATTAAGGTTTAAGAACTAATAGATTATATAAAATATAGCAAAATAAATGTTATCACCAAATTACAGAAAATAAATAAATAGCAAACATCGTATTAGTGATTTAATTTTGTTTTCTATTAGCCAACAGGAATCTATATGAAGGACAAAAAAATTCATGAAACAGAGAAATTAACAAGAATTTTAGAATCCCATACAAATTAAAAAACAAGCAGCATTCATAAATAATACTACTTGTATAAATAGAATTTCATATATCTAGTTCTTAATATAAGCTAAGAATATCTTGGAATCTATTCAGACTGTTGGGAAATTACTAAAATTTAAGAATATCTAACAGAAATAGCTATTTATTTAATTAAAAACTGTTATGATTATAAATAATAATTAACAGTTTGGATAATTTAATTCTAATTTCATAAGAATTATTACATCAATTATTATTTATTTTATATTATTAAACATAAATTTAAATAAATACACTTATTATAATTAAATGAATTACGATCATTTAAAATTAATTTTATAGTAAGTTTGCCTGTTTCATTATATCCAAATATCATTCAAAATGAAAACGTTATGTAACATCTATTAGTGATTTTCATAGATTAACTTTAAATGTGAAATAAAGAATGAATATAAAATGGTTTCCATATGGTGTACTATATTGCATAGTTTTTATAAAATCTAAACATAATTATTATATTCTTAACATATAAATCAAAATAAATGTTTTAATTCATTTATTAACTCAACCAAAACTTGTTTACATACTAATTAATAAAAACATATGTTCTTTTTAAAACAATATGATATATACAATTAAATTGTAACAGAAAATATGAACTAATTTACATTCCCCTAAAACACCCAAAATATCAAATTTAGAATATGCTACAATAATATATATATTTGTACTACCTGTTTGGTCATTTTGAATTTGAAAGGGGGTCCTTCAAAAATGCCTATTGTGTTATCTTCTGATCCAGTGATAATTCTAAAAGGCCTAACAGGGCGAAAATCACAAGAATTGATAGGTTTTGATTGACCAGCAATTTCACCCACAGAAGTACCAGTTTCAGACATGAAGACATGACCAAATCTATAACACAAGTAGAAAGTAAATAATCTTTTATTTGAAGAAAACCCTAATAAAGCTTAACATTGAAAGATGATTATATTTGGATGGGAAGTCACGTATAAAATTTAATCAAATATCGGTATTTATTAGATTTTAAAGCAATTCACAGCATGGCAGATATGATGTTTACCCACGTATGACCATGAAAAAACAGTAATAAACAATTATAATTGTATGAAAAATTACTAATGAAACCTACTTTATTTTGAATAGATTTTAATAAATATATCAGGAAATTATATAATTTAGGGAAGCAATTTATTTCTATATCAATTAATACATTTTGATTTATTTTAAATAAATAAATATTTCAGAAATGCATATTTTTGTCCAATCCAAAATATTTTATTGTTACTTACTGTTTTAAGAATTACATATTAGAAAATACTGAAAGAATTTTTCATAACATAAATTACTGTAATTTGAAAAAAAATAGATTAAAAAATACGGATGACAAGAACAAATAATTCAAAATCCAGCTCAAAGGGTAAGGCAATCAAGGTCTTTCCATATAATTGAAGGATGTTTCACCATGAATAATTAATCTTCAAAAATATTTTTTCAAAAAGACCTACCGTTCTCTTCCTTCCCCAACAACAACCATTCTCTGGTTGTCAGGAGACCATGATATGTCTTTTATTGGACCACCTATAGGCTGGAATTCATTTTTCATGAGATGTTCCTTATTAACTGTATCCCAGATCCTAACTTTGCCAGATTGATCTGTAATAAAAGAAAATAATCTCTAAAGAAATCACAAAGTATTATCATAACTTTAAAATAGAGTGTAGTAAAATAATCGATCTTATTTTCCAAGTATAAAATACATTATTTTTATTAAATAAAAAAATATCAATTAATCACATCTTAGAACGAAAAAAAAAAGTTAATGTTAAATGGTTTTAATAGGGTGTGAATCCTTATAAGGAACTAATAGAGTGGAAAGCCATATATGGTAATCTTTATCAACTCCACCTGGCTACCTACTCATATATTTGAGTACATCAAGCAAACAATAAAAAATAAACCAAGCATTCATTAAGACTGTAACTGCAATGAAAAATTTATTTAAGCATTCTAGGAATCAAATTCTAGTTTCTTACAGTTACAATAAGAGGCTACAAAACATTTAAAAATCAATATAAACTATAGAATAGTTATAAGTAAAACATTATAAAAATTATTTTTTAATTAATCAATTAAATTTTCTTAAGTGATAAAACTGATTAATAAATATGAATTAACAAATAACCTACACAAAATAGTGTATTTATTTTTTTAGAATGCAATAAAATCATTATTACTAATTATTCATTCCTCAATTCAAATATGGTCCATAACACATTAATTAATAATAAATACAATAGGTAATACTATTGACACCAGAACAAAACAAGAAGGAATTTTAAGTGAATTGGTAAAAATAAACTTACCTCCAGAGGCAATATAAAAACCACTAGGAGAGTATTTTGCTACATTCACTGCACATGAATGCTCCGTATAAATGTCAGCAATTGCTGGATTCTAAACATATCAGTACCAATTAATAGTATAGACTTAATTTATATTAAAAAAAGTGTATACATTACAATTTTATAAAACATGGAAATGGTTAGGTGAATGTTATTTTAAAATTAATAATTACATACATCTTTTTTTCTTATATTATTTATTAATTGTTTTTTACAAGTTAAATATTAATACATTCTTCATTATCTAACATTAAGCAGAACTTCCACTTAGGGCTCTGAATATTTTAAATGAAAATATAATTAAGATAGTTTACTTCAATTTTATCAATCAAGATACAATTAATCAAAGAAAATTGTCTATAATCCAATAGATAATTAATTAATTTAAATGAATGGGAAAAGGATATTTTTATGATTGCAAATTCAATTCTATATTTGTAGTCTACTTTCCTTTATCTATGTTTACTTATTAAATTTTACAGCAAAAACTATTTCTTTAAAAAGAATCAACAGGTTGTGAAAGTATAAAGTTATGCAAATCATTCAGGATTTTAGTAAGGGGTCTGAGTTGTCAAAAAGTATTGAACGAGATATGAATTAATTCCAAAGAAGGAATAATGAACTACTGATATTTAATTAAAAAATAGAAACTGGAATTGCAAATTACAGTATGTCATGACAGATAGGAAATTTAACAATGCTAAGAGTACAACACATAATACTATGCATGACTGAGTACTTACATCTATATTTCTAATTATCACACTGTTGCCATTTGTGTAAAGGAAATTCTTCCCTTTAGGATCACCACCTAATACAATAGGTGCCCCTCTCTGAGTTCTAGGAAGTGTTGCATAAATGTACTCTAGAAAGAATTTCAAAATACTTCAAAAAACTATTTTATATTTAATGACACAGTAGGATTAATCATGGTTACCAATAAATATAAATATAATAGTAACACGAAATAATATACTTTTAAGAAAATCAAATGCAAATGATAACCGAAAAAGAATAAAAATATATCATATGAAATGAAAGTTTAAAAAACCGGCTTGTCGTTGAGGTTATAAACAAACAGTTAAACAAATGGTAAATGAAGTGATAAAGACTTACTTGTAGAATATGACATTTTTAACTAACTTATTTTACTGGTGAGATAACAGTATGCTTAAACGAGATATTATCGAAGAATCCAGTAATAATAAACAATCTTCCCCTGACAGATAAGAACGATAGTTTTCCCCTTCCCTTATTTGGATCGGAGTAGAATTTCTGTCCCGTCTGATGGCAGCACACTTCAGCGACGATTAAAACAACTGTGGAACTTGTATACCCCTACATGCATTTTCTCATGGGACATGATTATTTTTTAATACTATTTCATTGTGAGTAATTAGACTTGAAAGCACGACTCTTTTTTTTTTTTTTTTTTTTTAAAAAGTGAACTTCTCTATATTCGTGTTTCCGATTTTATGTTATGATACTTTTAGGTATTTAAGTGATAAATTTAAAATATAAACAAAAATTATAGATGGTAACCTAAAAAAGGTTTGATTCTGTTATGTTAATTTATTTAATATACATTTCTTTATTTGACAGCTTGGAGACATGACAAGCTTGAAGAAGGTAAACTATTGGTTACAGTTGTTTACATTTGGTGATGTTCTGTATTTCCATAACTGCCAGGGAACTTGAATTACATGAAAAGTTAATGAATGAGTTCAAACAATTGCCGACAAATTCCCTTTAGTTTTGTCATAATAGTCAGTAATTTATATACTTTTATCAATTTTATTACTCTCTTCTCACCAAGTCATTTTTTGTCATATTTTTTTATTATTTTAGATGCTAGGAAGAAAAAAGGATACCAAAAGTGGGTTATTTTGTTGGTGTCTCTCATCATATGCATCTGAAATTCACAGTTATCTAAAAAAAAAAGAAATAAATGTTAGAAGAATTCATTTTCGATCTCCTCAGGTATAACACAGTTCTTTTATTAATATAGAATCATAATTTTACTTACCTTAAATGATCTTGTAAGTTTTGTTTCAGTTAAAGTTTAGACCCGGACTAATAGATTGGATAAGATCCCTTTCTGTCAAAATGAAGTTTACTACGCTGACTGTTCACTTAGGAGTACGTCTAATAGATGTTTTTATGGATAGTCATAATATTAAACAAAGCCGTCTTCCTTCTATATGCTTGATTTGCCTTTTAATTGCTGGTAAGTGTTAATTAATCACTTTTCTTTGAAATATTATTATAAAACCATATTTCAACAACTTTGTTGATGTATATGTGACATTTTAGCAAAATTTGAAGAAGAAGATTCCATGATTCCAAAATTAACAGACCTCCCATCGTTTGTTAATGATGAAACAACCAAGGAAGATTTTGTGTACCTTGAATTTTATGTACTTGAATCATTTAATTGGTTTGTAGGATTCGCTACTGCTGCACATTTTGCAGAATACTATTCTTTGTTTGCTGTAGTGAAGGGTGATTCAGATCATTTTGAAACTTCACATCGTCATTTACAAGATTTAGTGCAATCAAGCATGAAGGATTTTTTAGACATTTCTCTAACAGGTAATATTTTCTTAGTATTAATGTTAAATTTTGGTTGTGTATATGTGTATGTATTAACATAATAGGTTCTGTATGGTTGAATGGGTAAATGATGTTGAACACTTTTGAGCCAATGAGTTAGGGGTGAGCTAAGATCCTGTGATGGCCTAGTCCACAATTTCCATCTGTTTCAGTTACTATTCATTTCTCAGCTGTGAAATAAATTTTGACACTCCATGTTCTGGTTGGTGAGGGTCAGCAAACTTTTATTAACCATCAAGGGCTAGTAAGATAAAATGAACCACAAGATCACTTGGGCTGACTAGTTCCCCCTCCCTCCCAAATACTTGTACCAGTACCAGTGGAGGAAGCAATTAGCTATGACTGATCTATTGTTTTTCCTGCAACCATATGCACTAATGTCAGCAATTCGTAAGCTTAAAAATGAAATAAAGATTTGTGTTTTATGCTAGTATGATGAAAGTATAAAAAACTAGAAAACTTGATTTTGGCTTTACTCCTTTAAAGTAACCAATAAGTGTGTTTGAATTAGTTAAGTTGGTTAATTCCTATTAAATTTATCAACATTGTGACAAACTTAAATGAACTACTATTCAGTCCAATAATTGAATGCCAATTATTTTTAAACATCATACTAATTTATGACGAATATTATGTTGATTATAAAAATTGTTGAAATTCTTTTCCTTTTTCGTTTCTTTAATTATAGTTTATAATATGCCTTTCTTTTGCAGAAACAATAGTTAATGAATAAAACATCAATGGATCAGTTGAATGAAAGAGGTTTGTTGTACACCAAATATTCATAAAAATAATTGCATGTCATACTAATTGCTTTTGAAAATGCTTTTAATGATTTGTCCAACTGCTTATGATTTAAAAACATGTAGGCTTAAAGATTAGCACTCTTGCTTAATTATTCATTTATTCTATTATGTTGTGAAATGTAACTATGTCAAAAATTTGATTATTATCATTCGATATAATTTTATTAGAGATTTAAGTTTTGTTCATATTATTGTTTTCTTAGATATGGAGTGCTTTTTTAAATTTATTTTATTATTTTATAATAAGCAAAGAAGATACAGCTAGAAGAGTATTATGAGACTTTAAGAGAGAGAGAAATACTTTATTTAAAGCAGTGCTGCCCTACTATATAGGGTTGCTCGATACACAGTATACTCATCAATCCTTTTTTTTTTTTTGGACACAGCACTTAATTATACTTAATCATACGTTTATATATATATATATATATATATATATATATATATATATATATATATATATATATTGTAATATTTTTTATTTTATCTCTTATTTATCTCTCTGTCTGTCTGTCTGTTATTGCCGACGTTTGTCTTTTAAAATCTGAAATCTGTCCTTCTAACCTTTAATCTTTCTGTTAGTCAATTAACCTGGTATTCGTGTATCTATTTAAGTTTGTAAGAATGGGGTGTACAAGCTTAGATAGGATGAGAAGGATAAGGTATATAAGGTAAGACCGCCAAGAATGATAGGGGGACAACCCCTACACATCCAGGGCTCTGCAACCGAGGAGGCAATCCCCTGACGTTGCGAGGATAGGATAAGGTAAGACCGCCAAGAATGATAGGGGGACAACCCCTACACATCCAGGGCTCAGCAACCGAGGAGGCAATCCCCTGACATTGCGAGGATAGGTAACCCTACACTCCCAGGGACAACCTGGAAGATGCAAGGGGGACTGTAGGAAAACAAGGGCCAACCAAGTTATTCCTACGAAAGGAGAGAGGAGGTAGGTTAGGAGAGAAAAGAGAAGGAGGAAGGTAAAACCAAAAAATAACACATTGGTCTGGTTTCAAACTGTCAGACAGAGAGATACCAGGAGCCTATGTGAGAAGGTAGTGACTCGGGAGAGAGTGCCTGCCCTAGGAATCAGGCCAGTATTTAAACTAATAACCAGCCCTCAGACCTGTTTTCAGGTTGGTGAGAGGCTACACTAGTAACAATTATTTTAACTAGGCCCTGAGATCTCTAAGTCCAAACTCCTCTTATTTTTATTTAATTATAGTACATGAATACTTATTTTAAAAATATTACAAACATTAGTTATTTACAAAATCAGTAATTACAAAAAGAAATAATAAATAGCTTCAAAATGAAATTCATAGTTCACTAGGAAATTAACAGATTGCGCTACTAAAATTATTAATCATTATTAGAAAAAGAGAGTATATGGAGAAAACAAGAAAACAGAGTATATGGTTTTCAACGCTCCAAATTTGCCCCTTGAAATTGATGACTGGACGCTAAATGTCAGCCAGCAGTTCAAGTACCTCGGATACTGGCTATCTTCAAAGGGTGGTAGTGAGGTTGATATCGAACATAAAATAAATAATGGGAAAAGAATAATAAGTTCGATAAATTCAACCCTATGGAGTAAAGAGATAAGATTAGAAACTAAAAAGAAGATGTACCATTCCTTTGTAGAAAGCGTAGCCACTTACGGATCAGAAGTCTGGACACTGACAAAAAAGATGGAAAATAAGTTGCTTTCCATGGAAATGAATTTCTGGAGAAGAAGCTGTGGCATATCCAGAATCGAGCGGATCCCAAACGCAGCTATTAGAGACAAGGTCGGATGTCAAAAGAACATCCTTCACCTGATCGGGACCAAACGGTTAAAGTGGTATGGCCACTTAATGCGGATGGATGAGAACCGCTGGCCAAAGAAAATCTATAACTATATGCCACCTGAAAGAAGGAAGCGTGGAAGGCCAAAGAAGAAATGGACAGAGGACGTGGAGGAAAGCATGGCAGCCAGAGGGCTTCGTGAAGGAGATTGGATGGACAGGGAGCAGTGGCTTTTGGGTGTTGGGGATATGACTCCTTAAGTTGTGCAAAACCCAAATAAAAAAAAAAAAAAATTAGAAAAAGCAATGACTTGCATAAATGAATTAAATAGTTAATTAGAACAACGCCTAGAGGGCGCCACGCGCAACCTCCAAAACACTATACCACTAATCATTTACAATTCAACCTTTGACAGAGAAGGACCTCCCGTCCGTTAGCTCTAATACATTGTACCTTTTAATCCTTATCGCTAGTTAAATGTTATTATTGTTTGATTTAATTTCAAATTAAATCACAACTAAAATTAATACAATACCTAGAAATAAATTAAATTTATAAATATATTACATATAAATGCTCCTTTTTACACAGTTCAATAAAAGAACAAAACGTGAACATGAGTTCTATTAACAATTACAATTTATAAAGGCCCTAATAAAATATGTTACAATATATATATATATATATATATATATATATATATATATATATATATATATATATATATATACAAATTCTTTTTCATATTACACAGCACAAACAATATCAATACTATTATATACTAATACAAACAATTACAATTATACAATATATGATATATACATGTTTCGGTGAAACCCTTACAAGACAATTTTTGAAATTTATATGGCAAAAAAAACAAAAAACATGGTATTCGAATGGCAAAGTTTTAAAACCAGGAAATTAGAACACACACACAGCAAGTAACATAGTCGTATGAACATAGATAAATAGATATGGTCACTTAAATAATTTAAAATTGAATAAATAAATAATGATAATCAACCCCTAGTTACCATATATGTGATAGTGAATGATCCCAAGGGAGTCCAGAATAATTTCCCGCTAACACTGCAAGCTCCCCGACATCAACACCTAGTTCCTCGAAGAAGCTCCTGTTCTTTTAGGCATCATTCCGGGAGACCCAAACCAGAGGCTTCTTACAGTGAACTCTCTCTCTCATAAGGTCTCGTGGAATTTCTCTTTTATGAAAGGGATGCATTTCTCGTAGATTTCCTTCTTTTCTCTTTCTACTTCATTGGATTGATTGAGGTCATTGCTTTCATATCAAACAGTTGCATCCAAGACCAGTGCTTCCTTTCCGGTCCTAGAGAATGCAACTATATCTGCGTATCTTGTTGATCCATCACTATCGTACAATAGACCTCATCGAAGCATATGAATTCCCTTTCCCTAAGGAGCCTCATCAATTCGAATTTTACCTTATGGTGCCGGCGTGCATTTTTCCCAACACATGGGCTGGTGTCTCAGACTCTCTGCCCCATTTGCGACTGAGGGACCCAACTTCCTTAGACTGTCCACTGGCTCCTGGGACTCCACGCAACGGTGGTTCGTTGATGTTAAGTTTTAAGGTGTTGTACCATTCTGACCTCGAAAGTACTTGCTTCTGGCATATATATTTATTAGTGTTCGGAGTCTCTTTGAAATATCTAACTCCAACGCCTTGCCATCTGCAACTGGCCCATTCTTCAAAACAATTCTGTCTCAGCTACTGTCGTAGAGCTCTCATGCTTCGGTAGCCCTGATCAACACCCACTCCCTCCGCACATTCGGCTATTTCAGTGTTATAATAAAATATAGACTGGAACAGGACATCCGGTACACTGGACAGTCGCTGGGCAATGGACCAATGTTGCAAAGGAGCCTCCCATTGACAGCGGATCAGTCCCAATCATCGATACCTCCTTGGTGCATATAACATCGCCAATGATGTATTAGCGGGGAGCCCTATGATCGCCTTGATACTGCGGATATTTACATCAATCTCCTCCAATAACGCAGGACGTATCTTTGTAAGGGGCGCCGTCTGGAGGGGATAGGTAAGTACCGGGAACACATATTGATTAACTACATTGGTCTTCTGTTCCGGTTTTAGAAGGCAAGAGCTCACCAATTTATCCAAGTTATCGTTAATTTTTTTTATCTTTTCCTCATTTATTACTAGCTCTCCCGAATATTTTATAGTATCATTGCCTTTGATGTATGAATGACTTCTTCATTCTCAAGGGAGAGCTTTGTTTGTTGTAGCTCTCCTTTATCCATTATTAGGCCCACGCTTTTCTTTGGATTAATACCCAGACCAATCTCTGTGAGGATCATCTGTACACAGTTAATTATCCTTTCTGCAGCACCCTTTTTGCGTGCTGAAACAGCCTGGTCATCCGCGAAGCCTGTGAGGACCACATATTCTTGGTCCCTGGTAAGCTTGTATCCATAATGCTTGGAAAATTCTTGCTCACACAAGTCGCGATATAGATGGTCTATAGCCAGGTTGAACATTGAAGCCGACAAGATTCCGCCTTGGGGTACTCTTTGCTGCCGCACTTCGATCCAGCTTATCATGTGGGCTCCTACTCCAATCTTAATTGAGTTAGTACCCAGGAGAGCCTCAATCACGTCTTTGAAGTCTGGTGAGATCCCTCTTGCCTCCTGTGAGCTGATGATATGGTCGTGACCAACGTTGTCAAAAGCGCCAACAGCATCTAGAAACACCACCGCGCAATCATTCTTTTTTACATTTGGCATGCTTTATGATCGTGTCGATGATTCTTGCACTGACATGTGTTCGCGGCAGGCCTCTGATCAAACCTCTCTGATTTTTGCTAAAGGTGATCTGTTTCCTCAATTATTGGTCCAGAACCTTTTCAATGATTCGGCGCACAATGGTATAAATATCAAATGATTGTGACTTCCATGGAAATGTAGTGATAGGATGGAATAACAACGTGATGATTATTATTGAACAGCTCTTAGTTCTTCATCACACTCTAGTTTGTGGTGGTATGACGCGATAAACCAAAAACACGTACTTCAGATTGACCTCTTAATGGAAATTTTAGTATGACTGGTATAATTGGCAATATATTTATGTACAATATGTATGAAATTATTTAAGATCATGAGGATAATGAATTAATAACAGTTTTAAAATTGAAAAATATTGTAAAAAAAAAATTCTATCAAAACAAGCAGTTCAGAAAAGAAATGTCTCCAAAACATCAAAGAAAATTATAATAAAATAATGAATAAATAAGGAAGATTCAGATCACGAAATGATTATAAATTGCAAATAAAAAACTTCTGTTAGTAGTAAACTTATAAACTTAAGAAATTAAAGTTTATTTCTCATTTCTTTATTTAACTGTCTGGTGTTGAGAAAAATTCTTCACTTACTCAATGCACAACTTCTATTACAAGCTTATTGATATTTTTTGCGATTGATATTTTTTGCGTATTCTACATCAACATCCTTCATGTTCCTACATATCCTTTGGCAATCTTACACTCATCAGTTCCTCACAAAACTGTTCCACTAGTTGCTGCTAGAGTATTTAAAATGGAAGCCAATTTACTTCTGATGTTAAGCCTTTTCAGTTTAAACTACTGCTGTTCCCATGTGCAGATATTACTCTGTTATACGGAATTGTAATTGAATTGTTATTCAAGATTGTAGTTCTCAAATATGTTTGGTATATCTTCATTTGTCACTTAAAACAAGTGATTATATTGTGAACATGTTACAGTGATCTCTTCTTTTGCAATATCTCAAACTTGCTTATTTTATTGATGATGAAAAATGTTCTAGAGGTGGATGCTTGTGAAATGTATGTACTTTTAGATGCTTTTGCGAGTCTAATTTCACTATTGTTTGTTGATGTTTACCATACTATTTTGCATAATTGTTAGGTCATTTTTTTTATTATTATTTTCAATTATGAACTTTTGTAATTGACCAAGAAAAAAAGAAGTCCAAAAATTAGAATCCAAAAACTGCAAATTATTACATAATGATTTAATATTTACTTTCACTTACCTGTATATGTAATATATAGTAAAGATAAGTATTGCAGTCGTGAAACTTTTTGAAGTTGAGTTTTTAACCAAAAAACACGTTTTGATGTTCCATGAGTCCAAATAACCAAGTCCCAAAAAATGGTCAGTGTGTCTGTGAACAGTCTAGCTCAAAAACCAAAGTCATACGAAACTGATATTAAGTATTTAAAATTGGTATATGCCTTAGATGTGACAGCAACTTTTCTCTTAAAATCGGTTAACCAAAAGTGCCACTATATCAACGGTGAAACACATTTTTACAATTTTCTCAAAAATGGCTCCAACGATTTTGATTAAACCCGGTGTATCATTGTATAATTAAGTGGTATTTAATATCATTTAGGTGTTATCCCCATTGATATCACTTAACAGGGCTTGAATGCCAAATGTTCATATATGTCTTCTTATATTTTACCTTTAATATTTTTTATATAAAAAATTAACTCTCTTTTATTGACAGTAACTATAAAAAATGGTTAAATATGAGGTTTGAAAGAATATGATAATTGGAAACTGGAGAAAAAAAAAAATGCTTATGCAGGTTGAAAATGAATCTCCAGAAATAACAGTCAGAAGATTTTTGTATAATATATTGTTCGAAAGCAGAGAATTTTAGATAAAAATAATATCAAATAAATAAAGTTGTAGAAGGTAACGGAGAGTGAAGAAAAAAATATAAATAATAATTTCAGAAAACTAATATTATTTAACGTAAATCACATGTTTTCAAGGAACTTTAATGGAGTTTTTTTACTAAATGTAAATTTTTAGTCTTTGGTATAATGATTGCAAAATATTTTATATCTTTTCTTTTCCTGCACGATTAGCTAAAATATAAATGTAGAAAAACTAAATCAGTTGCTCTATTGAAATAAAATGGCAAATAGTTATGTTGAGTTCTGAGGGTCATCCTAGTGTAACCTGCAGCTTTTGTGGAAAATCTGAAAAAAAATTGGTCCAGTTATCTTGCAAAAAACCATAAACAGGTCATATCAGGATCCCTCGATTACTGCACTAATTTTTCCTGATTGTGATCATTGTCATTGATCACACTATGTTTATCCTCCATCTCTGACTTCCAAAATTTTGTTTCAACATCTTTTCTTATCAATGCCATTATCCATTCAGCAATGGGAGGTGAATCAGTATATTACTTTTCCCCCATTAATTGCCAAGAATCATTATATATAGTATAAATATTTTGTAGTATTGATTAGATATCAAATTCATATGATGTTTCATTTCAATTTTATCCATGTCTCATTTGATTCAACTGTATTATCATTTGATTACAATCTAAACTTTTTTTTATCATGAATATATATCCAACATTGAAAAAAAAAATTGAAACTATCAATCATTAATATAAAAAAATGTATTAATCCCTGTTTAGGTGCTAAGTCTTTATTAAGAAGAACAGCAAATAATTTGATTTTATTGAATATTCTAATGAGTGAATTACAATTAAAATTATTTATTTAAGATACCTTCTTAATCATAGATTGATTAAATACAAATACAAATATAATCGACACTTGAGACAATAATGTAACTTTAACACTTGATAAGTCATTGTTCACAGCTAACAATCTCTTATCGTAGCAATGCCATTTGCACTAACTTATTAGTTCTCTGTCCGACTCAGGCTGAATTAATTCAGACACTCAAGTATTTCCATCATTTTTTAATCTATTACTCCTGTTACCCAAGTCTGTACTAACTTAAATTAATTGGACTGAAGCTCTGGTGAGGTTTGTATGGTCTACTGAATGCTTTTGGTGGTTCTAGATGTTTCCCTCGATTCTCATTGGTCGGAACAGGTGACCAACTCTTGCATTGTCTTGAATATTCTTCCATTTTTATAGCTTTCGATATATATATAAAATCTTCATAATACGAAATCCAATGTTACAAAAATTACTTGGTTGCTATTTTAATCTTATGAAAATTGTTTAATTGTTCTAAATTATATTAGTGTAAATTTAATATTGTAAGAATTATAATTCTTAAAATCCAGTAAATTATGATTGTTATCCAAAATTAATTACCACAGACAATCAATATCCAACATCTGCAAAATCACTGCAAGTTGTCTTTAAGTTTCCTATTTCCATAACATTATCTATTCCTAATATAAAATGTTATAATTTTTGTAACTGCAACACAGCTTCTTCTTCAATCACTTTACGTCTTTGATACTTTTTTAACCTTACCAGAACTAATTTATAACTCTTGTTCTTATATGATAAGTCAGTATTAACATTTTTCTTGGATAAAGAGTTTAATAATGGTGATGGTATATTTATTTCTAAACATAATTTAACCCATATTAACTTCTTCTTAGAATTTCCATTGATCAAAACTTCAGACTTTAACATAAATAGAACAAATATTGTAAATATTTTTTGTAATAAAATGATTTTTATAGCTGGTTCAATCCTACTGGGTAAATTAGTTAACTCCTTTTAATATTTTGTGTTATATTATATTATATTTTAGGAATATCTTAAATATTCATTATATTTATATTCTCTTAAATACTGTTTTGAATGATTGCTTAACTTCTATAGAAATCAGAATTGTTATAATTTCTAATTAGTCATGTCTGTTCTTTCTTGCTTATATTGACAAATATATATATTTTAAATTAGCCGTGCTTCGCAGTTTCATCTGCATGAAATTTGAATTAAATATCCCTGTTTACACTATATCAGGTGTCGCCAACTACACAAAAAAAAGAAAAAAAAAAAAAGGACCTTCAATCCGGTCCGCAAAATTTTGATCAAAATTTAACATGGTGGTAAAATTTTAAAAAATATGAAATTTAGTTAATCACTCAAACTAATACAACATGTATTACATGAATTTTCAGATTGATTGATATTTATGGTTTCTGTCATTGTGTGATGTAATAAAGCCATAAGCATGCAAGTCTTTCTCAATAAATGTTTTATCTAACATAACTAATTTTTCAACTTGAACAGATTAATCCTGAAGTTAATGGGTTTATCAAAGAACCTTAGCTTTATTTATTAGCTTAAATTGGTTGAGGGAAGTTAGATGAATACATTGTTTGTATTACAGTATAATATAAAATATCCATCTGTTCTTGTTTCGATTGGACAAAAAAAAAAAAAAATTGATTTCTGTTTAATAAACTTCTTACTAAGTATTGATACACATTTATCATTTTCTAAACATTTTCAAGTGTTAACAAAAATTAACATTTTTATGTTAGTTTTGACTATTGAAAAATTCTTTTTATTAATTTATCATTTTATCTATAAATATTTAAATTATTTTTCATGATAAAGTAAACAGTTTTACTTCACTGTTTGTTTTTTAGAAGTTTACATGCATGAGTTTGTTTCCTCACAAGTTGCAGCTGCATGCTTATTGGCAGCTCGTTTAGAACATGGAGTAATACCAGTTTGGCCCAAAGTTATTGCTAACATAACTGGATATACACTCTCTGATCTTCAAGAATGTCTTGATTTACTTATTGAGTTGGTATCATTATTAATCAATTTTTTTTATGGATATTAATTTTATGAATTCAATATATTTTTATATATTACAAATATTCATATGGAAATCATTTCAAGGTGTCGTTTTAATTCTATGTATTCCAGTGCCTGTGGATAATTCAGTATTTTTTGTTTTACCGTCTGGTGCTTACATAAATAAATCAGAAAGCTTTTCCGTCATATGAGCTGACTACCTACATTTGTCCATGTGAGAAGCACGGATTTTCCAAATCTAATCCATATACTTTCAGCTATTGTCCTTGTGTTTTATTAATGGTCATTACAAAAGGGTGTTGAACCAGAAAATAAAAGTTTGAATTGAAACGTCATTTCTGATGGAATTATTAGAATATGTGGCTACATTACATCTTCCCTTCTGAATTTTCAATTCAGAATTGTTGCTTCAATAATATTGTTCCTTTTTCACCGAAAGTCTTGTACTATTGCAAAGTGATGATGGATTGATCTTTTGGAGAACAATGATAAGCACGCCAATTTTCAATGTTAAAATGTTCGGTAGCATTCCTGGGAAATCGAGAGATTCAAGAATTCCATTGGGTAATTGACAACTTCTTCTTGATTCATCATAGTATCGGTGGACTTACATGTTGTCGCTTCGCCAAATGATATGTAGGAAAATCTTTTAAATCAATTTGTCTTTGGTTGATGTCACTTTACAAAACTTTTTGGCAATGTGATACAAAAATGAAGATGGAAAAATTCAGTATTTCACGTATTGAAATTCATGTTGTTTCTTTTTTGGAAAATGTTGATTTTAATTTAATAACTCAATTGTTTTTTTTTTTAATTATCTCATTTGCTATAAAAATTGTTCAACTTTTCAGCTAAGACAAAATTTAATAGCGGAAACCAGACAGTCTCTAACTGAAAAATAGTATGACCAAACTTTTTTCAATGGAAGTTATTTATTTTTTTGAAATTTATCCATAATTTATTATTATCTAATTTTAAAATATCTAATTTTGTAGATATTATAAATTCTTTATTAAAATGAAAGTTTTAATAAAGAATTTTCTAACCTTCCTTGTAAAAAATTATTTATTACGAAATAATGAATGGTGTAGTAGTAATGCATAAAGTACAAACAGACATACATTCATTTTTATACATATATATGAGAATGAAAATGTAAATTTCTAACAATTATCCCAGTAATTTTTACTTAAACAAGAGAAAAAAAAATGTTCACACATTATCACTAATGGCAAATGAAGATGCATCATGTTGCGACATATTCTTAAGGATAAATAAAATACTATTTAAAATGTTGCTATCTTTTTCAAAATTACAAAATACCCTGAAGCCTTCACACCAAAGATTTCTTTGTTGCATAATGGTGTGCAGAGTAGAGTTGCTGGATTACAGAATACCAGCTGAAATTTTTGAGTGTAACTGTGAATTTGGCTAAATTTATGGCAATTTTTATATAATGTTTTTATTTAGATTTTCAGTAGTATCGGATTTTATAACCTTTTTATAGTTAGAAAATATAAATTTTCATTTTACTTACATATTAATAATTTTTATTTTTCCACATAATTTCATTCAAAAAGTGTGTTATATCAAATTATGTTTCATTGGTTTTGTGTTTTTTTTTTGTAATATTTAAATGCTGAGAATAAACTAATTCACACACACACACAATTATACGGACCTAATCCAAAAAGATTGTAAAACTTTATTCTTATGTATAATTCTTTCCTTAATTTTTGATATTGTTTACACCAAACCTCCAATGCCCATCAATTCAGCTAATTTATTGTTTTACTAATTACCACTTTTTAAAGACTTAAAAATTAAATATTGCTATTTAATAATGCATTCTATAAACCTTCATCTTTTCTGGTTCCAAGTATCAAAAATGTACCAAGCTGATGAAGCATACACTGAATAAGCTTTTTCTTTGTTTATTTACCATTTTTAGAATGAAGTATGTATCAAATATGAAGTTTAGATTGTTATTTTATTTAATTTAAAATTCAAATAATGTGCAAATTGTAATCTGTTTTTCCATTTAAACATTTTTTTTCCAGAGCTAATGTGAATTACTCATCCAAACGTTTTGAAGACTCCCGCTCTGAGTCTGGTTATGAATCCTGTAGTCCAGAAAATCTATTCAAAAAAAGAAAATTGGATATTAGTTAGGCTGCATTATTGCAAGGCATATAAGTCTCATTATGCCTGATATTTTTTAAAAAATGAATCGATAATTTATAACAAAATACTGGCTATAACAAATCTGTGATAGAAAAAGTAAAATGAAATGTGATTGTCTTTATCTATGATGGATTCTTCCTAAAGATTTATATTGTGATAATTAAACGATATTTTTTAATTTTGTTTAAAATATTAAGAAAACTAAATGCTACAAATTGTGATCTATTATGTATGGAAATATAGTTATTTAGTTAATTTTGTGATATAGTGGTTAAGTAAAATCAAGACTGATGTTTGATGTAGGGTATGAAAACAATTAATTTTGTATTAAGACTGATATTTGTGTTATGATGGTATATTAATTATATCGCCTGTCTTGTTTTAATACCATAGAACAGTTTCTAAATAGTGATAGCATAAATACAAAATTTAACCATTTTACAAAAAAAAATTTTAATGTCTTTCCTGAAGTATATCAATTTTGTAAAAATAATGAATTACATACTAAGTTATCTATTGTGGTGTTCTTTTTCAAACATTTATTTTCCTAATTTAAATGTTCTTTTGTTAATTTGTTTATTTCTTTAAAAAGCCATGCGTATTCTCTCAATGAATTTTATTTCATAATCCTAATTCCAGAACCTCTTAACTACTATGTTGTATGTAATTAGGAGGTCTTAAAATTTGGATAAAAATTTATATTTATATTCTTTTTTTACATACTTTTTAAAAGTGATGTATAAATTTGCTTATTTAAGAATGGTTTACAAAACTGGTTATTTAAGCATTAAAAATTGAATGTCTAAAAATTAAAATATTATTATTATTATATGTTTATTTAATAAATCATATTAGTAAATGTATTAATGCCTTTTCAATTCAATAAATAAAATTTCATGATTTTATGATGCTCGAATTGGTAGTGTGCTTTTGATTAATTCCCATTGTTAACTATAGTGTTATTTTTTAGCTGATATGTTTCTGCTATTATGTCCAGTTATTTCCCAATAGCTATAACTTCCTTTTCTTCAAGATTAAATTCATTATGATGGACTTTCAAAACCAATATTGAATTCATTAATACTTCCTTCCAATCCTAGTGTTTTGTGCTACACTGAAGCCAATTTTAAATTCTTCTTTTTCAGCATCCCTCTCTGTCTTTAATTTTAAACAAGTTGCAATAAAATCAAGTCAGAAGTCTCATCTGATATTTCATAATAATTAGAACAATATCTGTTAAGTAGCATTTTACCAGAATGTTCCTCATTTTCCATTTTACAATTGAAGCCAAGAATGTTCTCTTTTAACATATTTTATAAATCCTATATATTATTTCTAAAAGGTTTTTTTTTTTTGTCGGTACGCAAAGAAACTTTATTTGCGAATAACTCAAAAAGTATACATTTTTTTCTTTATTGTGCCCATGATAATTAGAAAGATTACTAAATTACCTGCACAACAAAAGAAAAATGAAAAAATCAATTAGAAATATGTATAATTTAAACAATGTGTATTGACGGAAGGATATAGGGCCTTATAAACTACACGAAATGACATTTGCAATTTTTTCCTGATTGTACCCATGATAATTAGAAAGATTACTAAATTACCTACAAAACAAAACAAAATTGGACAATTATTAACTAAGATACAGTCCTTAAAGGCATTTGTTTGTTCTTACATTTTATTTTTTTTTAATAACTTTGAAAATCCCATGATCGGGGCATTATTTTGTCTTTGTTACTTTTATTATCTCTCCAGTCAGCATTTAAAAATAGGTCCTAGCAAAGCAATTTATACAAATATTTTGGTTTATTATGTTAAATGGAATATTTTAAACGACCAAGGAAAAAATATTAATTCCTTATTTACATAATACATAGGATCTACTTATTTTCATATTGTTTTACTATTTCTCCAATAAATAAAATCTTCTACAAATTATTCGCACAGGCCAACAAGTTATATCCATATTAAGAATGAAGTAGTAGACATAGTAGACCTTGACTATTATTTTTCCCTTGTTTTGTTTTTTATACAAACATCATAATGGTTTAAAAACTTGCATGTTCATTAGTATTTTCTTTTTCAGTTTTTCCTTTTATGGTTGCTTCAATAGCCTCCAATTATTTGCCTGGTTCACTTCTACTTAAGTTTACCATTGTCTTTTTATAATCTTTGAACCAGCCCCTCCACTTTGTGTCCTACCCAACACTCCTTGTAAATGCAACATTGTGTCTTTTGCAGCTAGTAGTAAATAAAAAGCTAATTTTCTTGGAAAAAGGTGGTAACAAAGTATCACAGTGTTGTCCAAACATAGCAGATTAACTGATTTGATTTTTTTTTTTAATGTCTGTCTGCATTTGGTTCAATTTAGGACTTTTAATCAAAGCTGAGAATCACAGTAACATAACATCAGTAAAATTCAATTTTCCACACAGCAGAGAATTTAAATATTTTATTAATTAAAAGGTATATATATATATATATATATATATATGATTGAATTAAAGAGCTCATTGTCACTATAAGTTTTTTATTCATATATTAAAAATATATATATAATTTTAATCGCAGGACATGTTTCGCTGCTGACAGAGAAGTGTGGAAGAAGACTTTAGTAGAATAATTTTAATAATACTCTCCCTTGAAAATGGAAAGTACATCCAAACATTGAAGCATGGATATATGATTAAGTATTTAGGATGTACATTCTCGAGAAAGCTACAATTCTAGGAAGATTCCTTGACCAAATTGAATGAAAATCTTAATAAGCTGACAAACTCTTGCTTACTTAAACCTGAGCAGAAGCTTAACATTGTCAATTAATATCTGTTCCCGGGTCGTACTTATCCTCTCCAAACTGCACCCCTCACGAAGCTGCGTCCTGCCCTACTGGATGGCTCAACAGCATGATTCGATGTAAAGGCGATTATTGGACTCCCTGCGAATACCTCCACGGCGATGTAGTATGCCCACAAGAGATACCAACTATTGGGATTAATTCGCTGCCAATGGGAGGCTTCTCTTCAATATTGGTCCATTGCTCAGTGATTGTCCAATGTACCTGAACCCCTTTTCCAATCAACTTTCGGTTATTCGGCTGAAGTTGCTGAATGTGCCGAGAGATTCGGGGTTGATCAGGGTCATCGAAATATAAGAGTTCTACGGCAGTCGCAACGAGAAAATTCGTTTGAGGAATGGGTCAACTGCAGGTGGCAGGGCATTGATGTTCGCCATTTTGAAGAGACCCTGAAAGCGAATAAATACATGCATGAAAAGCAAGCACTTTCTGGGTCTAAATGGTCGAATGTCCTGAAACTAAACATTAATTGCACCCCTGCGTGGGGAACTAGGTGTCAGCGGACAGGTCAGAGAAGTTGGGTCCCTCTGTCGTAAATGCGACAGAGAGTCAGAAACACCAGCCCATGTGCTGGGAAAATACCCCCAACAACTCCTTCCTCATAGAACATCGCCATCATAGGTTGATGATGCTCCTTAGAGAAAAGGAATTCATCTGCTTTGACGAGATCTATTGCTTCGATAATGAAGGCTCTCCAAGATAGGCGGATATTGTCGCATTTCCCAGGATAGGAAGGACAGAGCTGATCTTGGATCCAACTGTACCCTTTGAGAACAATGACTTCGATAAGTTGAGTGAAGTGGAAAGGGAAAAGAAGAACACATATGATAAATGTGTCCCTTTCATAAAAGAGAAGTTCGGGGAAAGAGAGGCCTCTGGTTTGGATCTCGCGGAACGATTTCAAAAAGAACAAGGAGCTTCCTCGGGAAACTAAGCATCGATATTAAGGACGCAGCAAGGTTGGCTGAAAATATAATCCTCGACTCCTTGTGAATCATTCACCACCACGTGCTTGGGTAGGGTGAGAATTTTAATTTATGTATTTATTTATTGTAAAAAATTTCTTGTATTAAATTGTATATACACATTTGTTTTTGTTATTGTTTATATTGAATAGTTTTAAGCGTTTTAATACATGTTGCATTTTAGAGAGATGAGGAGGGAGAAAGGGAAATTAAATGAAAAAAAAGTGCATGAATAAGCAAAAAAAAAAAAAAAATGAATATTTATTATACTCATACTTATTAATCACTTCTATATACTTATGTATAAGCTTTATTGATTGTCCTAAAGATTAATCAGTATGCTGTGTGTTTGGCGACCCAATATAATTGGGCAGCAAGCTTTTATATAAAGTCTCTCTCTCTCTCTTCCTTTTCTCTCTGCACCTCTGACTATGAGGAACCTAAAGAGTTTCTTGCATGGAGAAAATAAGTTGAAACTTCTTCATGCTAATTGAAAATCGTGAGAAGATTTTGGACACATAGAGAAAAAACGAGAAAGAGAACTTTATCTTTTACAGTGTTATTAATGGAATGACCACGATCGCTGAAAATAATTAAGGATTAACATAGAAAAAGTAACTGGCGGAATGAGGACATACTGAAAAAATGGAGAGAGTATTTCAAAAATTTACTATAAGAGAGGAAGTTGAAAGAATGAAGACAATTTTATCAACGAAGAACTGTAGAAAGCAATTTACAAGACTTGACAATAACAAGATGTATAAAAAAAAAAAAAAAAAAAAATGACCGTTTTTCAACCAAATATTTGTATTATTATTTCCTTGATATAAAATTGCATCAAGTCATAATCGCATCAGATCCGGATGATGTGAGCTATATGATGTGGAAGTTGCTGGCCACATATTCCAGATGGGGTCTGAAAATCAATAAAAATAAAATACGAGTGCATGGTTTTTAACTCACCAAATTTACCCCTTGAAATTATTGACTGGGCGGTCAATGTCAGGCGACAGTTCAAGTACCTCGGATACTGGCTCTCTTCTAAATGAGACAGTGAGGTTGACATCAAACATAAAATAAAAAATGGGAAAAGAATGATAAGTTCGATAAATTCAACCCTATGGAGTAAGGAAATTTTATATTTTTAGCTTGGAAACTAAAAAGAAGATATACCATTCCTTTGTAGAAAGCGTTACCACCTACGGATCAGAAGTTTGGACAATTACAAAAAGGGTGGAAAACAGGTTGCTTTCTATGGAAATGGATTTCTGGAGAAGAAGCTGTGGCATATCTAGAATCGAGCTGATCCCAAACGCAGCAATTAAAGACAAGGTCGGATGTCAAAAGAACATCCTTCACCTGATCGGGAACAAAAGGTTAAAGTGGTATGACCATTTAATGCGGAGAAAATTCATAACTATATGCCTCCTGAAAGAAGGAAGCGTGGAGGCCAAAGAAGAAATGTATAGAGGACGTGAAGGAATGCATGGCAGCCAGAGGGCTCCGTGAAGGGGATTGGATGGATAGGGAGCAGTGGCGTTTGGGTATTGGGGATATGACTCCTTAAGCTGTGGAAAAACTTGAAAAAGATATATATATATATAAAATAGAATTCGCAGTAGCGTTCAGAATTCATAGAGCATCCATCTGTGACAATCATCCGGTAAAATCACATATCAGAGGGGTTTTTCAATAAATTTTCACAAATTGCTAACCTGTTAGCTGATTGATGAGGAGAACGTTCGTGAGGAACTAGCCTACTGTTCTTTTTCATCTACCCCAAGGAGAGTAGATAATTTGTTTTTTGGGGTTTCAAGGCGTAAAACATCCAAGTCATCAACGTCTGCAAATTACTCTTGTTATCATTGGAATAAATTTTGAAACGATTTTAAATTTTATTTAATAAATTGCTTGATTTTAAGAAATCTAACACTAACTTTATTGTCTCTTCCTCATCACTTAGAATGTTTGATATTGGAGATGTAAGTCCTAGTCTATTTAGATTTGATATGTAAAAAGAACATTCCTGTAAGATGTGACTGACTGTAAGTATATTGTTGTACTGTTGACATTGAGGTATTGGCTGATTGCTAATCAGATGTTAATGGGTAAGATTGGTGTCGCCTGTTCTTAGTCTGGTTAAGACAACTTCTTTTCTGTGGATATGGCGATTCGACGTTGACTGCTGCTTTACTGTTTTTCTAATATCTTTTAATTTGCTTTACAGACTCTCATTCCACATAGATTGCCAGCTATGAATTATTTTTAGTTTATTATTTTCAATAATCAACCATTGTGATGTCCAAAAAATTCAAAAACAACCCCCTCTCAAAATTTGAGGTTTCACGTTTCAGGACGCGTAGAATTCGAAAAACGAAAAACAATTTTTTTGTCCGTCCGCCGTCCGCGCATTTTCTCCGAACTACTTGACCGATTTTTTATACAAAATCAGAGGTCACCCGAGGATGATCCTCCTTCATCAACATTACTATACTCCTTTTACTTTCAAAATGGCGGCCGAAAAACCTGCGGTGCTATAGACTGTAGCTCCTAAACGAATGAACAGATTTCAATGAAACTTCGCTAAAGTCATTTTCTCAACGCCCTTTAAATTTATCTATATAACATACTTCAACGAAAAGAAGCTGTAAAAAAAGTTTCGAGGGATGGTAAAATTAAATTCCGAATAACTCGAAAAGTTTATACTTTTTTGTCTGTATTGTGATAAGATGTTTCAAAGGTATTTAAATTTCCTAAAAAATGAAGGAAGTTTCATCGAAATCAATAGTTTTTTAAAAGTTTACGAAATTCCCTATAAAACAAAAAAAAAATCGTTAAAATCGGACATTTAGGAGCAAAGATATGTTATTCATTTTTTAAAAATATTTTCTACTCCAAATGTTGTGGTTTTTATGTTATGGTCCTTGGTTTGTTTTTTAAATTTTGAATGTGTTACTGAACTAATGCTATTTTTTTTAGCATATTACTAATAATAAAAAAAAATGTTTAATCAATAATTGGAATCACCTTTTGTTTATTTTTCTTTGTAACTCGGAAGGTACTGTTACTTTAGATGTATAATTGTTTGGAAATAATAAACCATTGTGAAATAATTTGCAGCGTTTTTTTTTTTTTTTTTTTTGAGGAGAAGACATATCTTGCGATGTTAAAATGGAACCCGCCCTGGAAGGATAAGTGCTTGTTTCGCTGCCACATCCGCGAGCTCATTTCCAACGATTTCCACGTGGCTTTGCACCCAAATACAGTGTATCGATTTTCCTAGAGCCTCTAGTATATTTAGATATTTATGAATTTTTAAGATGGTTGGATGTTTTGGGTATAAATTATTCATCCCTTTTAGAGAACTTAGAGAGGTAGTTATTATTATAATGTTTTGGGAGGTTACTATCATAGAAAAGTGGAGGGCTGAGGCTATTGCTTGAAGTTCGGCTGTATATATATATATATATATATATATATATATATATATATATATATATATATATATATATATATATATATATATATTCTACAGATTATGTAGTTTTATTTTGTGAGTCGAATTATGTGTGACAAAAGAAGACGCTGTGGATTCTTCCGATTTAGATCCATCAGTATAGATTAAATATGGTTCTGATATTTGTTGAAGGATATGTGAGAATTTGGTTTTGTACTCAGAAGGTGAAGTTTTTGTTTTGTGTAACCGAGTTAGGTTTAGGATTATTTTAGGTGGTTTGTTAAACCAAGCAGGGTCGTGAATTTCATGCTTGATTTGAGTTATTCCACTGAGGAATGCAGTTGCTGAACATATTTTCTCCGATTACGGAAACGTTAATTTCGTTTCTTTTTTCAATAGCTTTGAACATTTTGGTTTGAATATGTATCTATGTGATCCGGAATATATGGGTGGTCTGGTTGAAGAAGAATTTTAGATATGTAATTAACTGCTACATTTTTCTTCTAAATGAAAGAAGGGCACTCCTGTTTTAGAACACAAACTGAGAACAGGCAATTCGAATACCTGTATGATGCACAGCATCCAGTCTACTTAATACACGGTAACGAGTCGAAGCACCCATAATCTAGTTTAAAAAATATTAAAAGTTTTAGAAGGGTGGATCTGTTAGAGTCCAAGGAGGTGCCGCTAATGTATCTCAATATATTTAATCTTTTTGTGGAGGTAGATTTTAGTGTTGAAACATGCAACTCCCAGTTCAACCTTCGGTCATACCTAGAAAAACGATTTTTAGATGGAGTTCAGGAGAGGAGGGAGTGTTTCTCTTCCTACTGAAATGGAGGCATTTAGTTCTTTCGGCGGAAAATTGAAGACCAGTGGATAGGGACCAGTTATTGAATCTATTTATTGCATCCTGTAGTTTATATTTTATTGTGGCAATGTTTTCAGAACGAGAGATAATGGCTAAATCGTCTGCAAATATTAACGGTTTAACACTTCTTGGCAGGTTGAGCCCCAAATTGTTTATTGCTAAGTAGAATAGAGTTGGATTAATGACACAGCCCTGAGGGTCTCCGCTGATCTTTTCATGTTGTTCGGCTAGTTCATAACCTATTCTAACCCTCAAGTTTCGATTTGAGAGAAACTGGCTGATATAACGGAACATTAGTCCTCTGATTCCTACGGATGATAGCTTACTTAGGATTATAATGTGATTTATGCAATCGAAAGCCTTCTTCAAAAATACCGCAATTAGTTGTTGGGAGTTGATAAAGGCATACTGGGTTTCGACCTTGCGAAATCCCGACTAAAATGGCTGAAGTAAGTTATTTCTCTATATAATCCACATTAGTATTGACCATAAATTCCATTACTTTGCTTAGACAACTTGTGAGAAATATTGGACGATAACTGTTTGAGAACCATTTGTCGTTTCCGTTTTTCAGAATAGGGATTATCATTGGATCGCGTCAATTACTTGGGAAATGTCCAGTAAACGAAATATGATTGTAATAGTCCAGCATCCATTTCAAAATGTAGGTAGGTTTTTAGGCATGTCATAATGAATGATGTCAAGACCGAGTGTTTTCCCTTTAACGGTATTAAGGGTGGCTTTTAATTCCCACATTGAAAATGGTTGTTTATAAAATGGGGTCTCATCATTTATTATATTGCTAAATTCCATTTCATTAGGGGAGAGGAGAGGGGGGTTCGATACTATTTATTCCACAGTTGTAAATTTCGTTCAACAAATCGACAAAAATGTTTGAAACCAACAATGGATGGCTTGATAATTGACGTTTGGCTAAAATGATATAACGGGAAGGAGAGAGACTGTTTGTAAGTTTATGAACTTTGTTCGATACGTCGGCTAATGTTACTGATGCATTTATAGAGCTTACGAACTTTTTCCATGACTCGGATTTACACTGATTGAATAATTTTCTGCACATAGCTCACTGTTTTATATTTTCTATTAGATTTCCAGACCTAATGGATTTCTGAACTTTTGTATAGGCTCGACTTCGATCCTATATTGCTTTTTTACAAACACCATTGAACCAAGAAACAAGCGGTCTTCTTCATAATCCTGAGGTCATTGGTATCGATGACTTAGATGCTTGTATAATCGTATCAGTAATGATTTTACAAGCTGTTTCAATATCCATTTCAGATGGAGCGGATTGGGGTGGCATAGCCAACGAAGTAAAAAGAGACCAATTAGCTCTTTTGAGTATCCATGTCGGTCCAGCGCGGGTGGAATTTTTATTTCTAAATTTGATAAGAAGTGGGAAGTGATTACTGCCGTGTAAATCAGGTAAAACTGTAAAATCAATACCATTATATAAAGCAGAATTGCAGAGAAAAATATCAAGTGATGAGCAGCTACCATAACTGGAATTGAGGATGACATGATGAGGTATGTTCTTCGTTATCGAATAGGACGAGACTAGACAAATCTATAAAGTTTTCTATTATTCATTCTCGCATGTTAGTATCCTGGGATCCACATGAAGGATTATGTCTGTTTAGGTCCCCAACAAAAAGGACAGGATGAGGCAGTTGGTTATAAATGTTTAAGAGGTGTTGTGTATCTATTGTACGATCTTTTGGCAGATATATATTGCAAATTGAAAATGTGAAATCTCGGCGGACTCGAATTGCAACGGTTTGAAGGTGGGAGTTGATTGTAATTGGTTCTGAATATAGATTTGTGTGCTATTAAGACTCTGTGGTGACTATGATTTGGATTATGGCTATCTTTTCCGTAAATTTCGAAATTTTTTATTGTAAAATTTTCTTTTGTTGCAAGATGTGTCTCTTGAAGGGTCAGGCGAAATGGGCCTATGTTATGTATTATTATTTTGAAATCGCAAAAAGGGTCTTTAAACCATTACAATAACGACATATTGTAATATTTAGTTGATAGAAGGAAAAGTAGATTTAATAAAAATTAACCAAATACATAACAGGCAATAAAAATATCTGAAATAAAGTAATAACTTATGTCTTACTATGGGTATGTTTTTTTGATCTGCCTCTTTTTTTTTACGCTGAATTTGGAAGCTCTCATCATCTATTTCTTTATTGACGAACAGACTAACCGGAGGGGGGTCAGGAGTAAGCGGTGAGGGAGTGGAAGATGAGGAAGAAGGATGAAGTGGCGGGAGGGAAGTAGGGGAACCAAGTTATCCGGAAAGCCTGAGCTAGACGTAATAATAAGTCTGCTGTTTAGACAACTTTCCAAACTTTAATTAAAGCAAGGCAAATAACTCTTATGAGTTCTTGATAGGCAACATTCAAATTATTGGCAACATTCTACTTATTTACGCATTGGACTGTATTTTAATGGATTGGTAGATTATACGAATTGAGCAAAACAGCTTATCATTTTTATGATGGTAAAGACATCTCTTTTACCTGAGGGCGCCCTCGGAGCAGCTGTTGTCTCTGGCTATCTGTGCTAGAATGCGGCAGTCGTACCGAGGGCTGGTACTGATTAAATTTTATCTTTTAGATCTTCTGATCTGCCCCCACCACTCGCCGCAACGAGAGAATTAGGAACTATCTTTGCACAGACACCTGCTATAGGCTTGATGTGATAAACACAAAGTGGTTTGAACACCACTAGAACGAATTTTGTTCTGTTTGGGAGTATTTTGGTTTATTACAGCTGTGCTGTGTTTATTAATCTCTGTTTTTTCAAGATTTTCTGAAAAATAATATCAACATTAGCTTGAATAACAACGTCTTTTTTTTTTTCAATTGTATTATTTTTGTTTTTAGTTATTTATGCGAATGTTTTATTAAACTGAGCAGGATTCTTTTCTCTATATATATTGTTTTTGTCTTATGTAAACGATTTTTATTACTAATTGGTATAGGTTTTATTTCTTTTTGAATTTTGAAAAACAATTCATTGTTTATCAAGCGCGTTGTGATTATTTTTGAAGTTCACTCAGTGGAATCTTAGTGCGCATCTTGCATTTTCTCCGTGTCTAGTCTGGCCAGATTGCGCACTCACGGATTCCTTTCTACAGTTAATCGTTAAGGGTGAAAATCCCAAGCAGTTCCAGCACCTGAGAGGGCCGGTATAAGGTTGAACCAACTAATTTTCCAAACCAACGCCGCGCAGTGCGCTGGTCAAGGTCACCTTCATATTTAATAATTTCACGAGTTTCTTCAGTGGCTGTGAATTTTTTTCCAGTAATGGCTTAAAATTACGAGAATTTCGTAGGACACAGTCATGTTTCTTTTTTGAAACAAATAACTAAACTGAGACCTTTTTTGAGAATGTTGAATGGGATTAAACAAGCTTAGAAAATGCTTTAAAGGGATTATTAAGTATTAAAATATTTACAGTCCTTTGAAATCTTGAATTTGATAAAACAGTAATTTTTTTATTCACTCTATTATTTGGTAAATCATTGGTGCTATAATAAATAACTCACAAAATCATGAAGTACATGGGCAGCATAGGTGAAGAAATGTTCCTCAAACTCTGAAATTGCGCAAGAAAATGATATTGGAAAGATTTTCTCTTCATTAATTTTGAAAAGGGCTTTGATAGAATTCAAAAATAAGCTAAATAACTAACCCTACTTGAAAGGCAAGTAGGGTTTAAATATTGGCACACTCCTAACTATGAGAAGCTCCTGTCGCCCAGGTCCGTAGAGAGGAACGAAGGGCCTTAGGGATAATTTTTCCAGGCCCAATATTAAATTTACCATTACCATCATAAAAAAATAAGAACTTTTAATATTGAACGCACTATTCTCTTCGACGAAGAAAGATGGAACGGGCGAAGCTGTAAGTTCTTCTAGGTAACCGGAACTGATTGTTAGTATTTGGTCTAACAATGAGGGAAAACGCGAAATCGAACCCTAAAATTGGAAAAAATACATTAAGCGAACGAGAACGGATGCGCCGAAATCTCGGAAAAGAAATCAAGGATTAATAGTCTGGCCCACAGACTATGTCGCTTCATAAATACTTTCCTAACTTTATAGCATTCTAATGACATGAGTAATGGCTGTTTCGTCCTGGCATTTATATTGATAAGTCGTCCCCCTAGGAAAAAACAAGATTGGTGAAAAGTCATTAAGTTGTAATATTGTGATTAATTCATAATTAAATATTAATTATTAAGATTAAAAATATTTTCCTATGTAATTAGCATCAAATGTGTCAATTGTCCTTAGCGTGATGTTCTTCTACTATTTGGAAGCGCTGAGTTACAAGTATTACGCTCACAGAACGCGTCATTGACGCCTGCAACCTCGACCAGCGGCGGATTGGCGATCCCGTTGTAATATTATATAATCCATTTTTACAGTCAGAACGAAGGTGATCCACACAGAGAGATCACAAATAGATAGATCCTGCTCTGTGTGCTTGAGCATTATAGCTTTCATCAATGTCCATTTCATCTAGCAACGGAATTTACCATCTACTTGTCGGATCTGATGGGTTATATCAATTATCTATCGAAGGCTTTGGCAACTTCTAAAAATATCCTTCCATCGCCAAGAGTGATCCACGGATAAGTTTTCTTTGAAATCCTTGATTCGGACTCTTCGATTTCTAATCATGTATTCCCGTTGAGGAGGCTTCTTGTTGACATTCTCGTGTTACGTTTCTGGGGAATTATGACCCGTTTGGGAGATGGACCTCAGTGTCCAGGATAGTTATTTGGACCAAGGGGCCAAGGATGCAGGGCTGCCATCCCCCGTAATCTCCTCACTAAATATACCTGCACAAGGTGGGGGAGTGCACCGCCCAGTCACAGCCCGCCACCAGCCATGGTAAGTAGTCTAGTCTCGGATATTTTCATTTTACTTTTTCTAAATAATTAAAAAAATGAGAGAAAAAAAATCCTTTTCATATTTTGAAAAATATGAAAGAAAAAAATTATAAAAAAAAAAATTCATTTTCCTTTCAGTAGAACATTTTTCAACACATACTTTACACATCCTCAAATCATCATAATTTTTACAGTGTTTTTCAAAGATTTTTTATTAAAATATTGTAGATACAATTTACTGTTCAGTTCTTGAATAATTACTACAACCAAAAATCCAAAAAAAAAAAATCAGAAACGTTTGTGAGTAGTTTGCGAGAAAAAAAAAAAATCATATTTTTTAATATTTTAAACCTGTATTGTAGGATTTTGATTTTGGTTCATATTCATAAGTAATAAGGAAAATACAAAAAAATCAAACCTGGAATGTTTTTCTTTTTTTTTTTTAATTTGTTGAATATTGTTTGAGAGGTGATTCATGGTATTAGAAACTTCTTTTACGTAATAAAATTTACCAATTTTCATTTTCATTGAATGTATATATACACACACACACACAATATTATACATGTGAGTGACTAATACAATGTTAAAGAGCTTGTTACTAAGCTATTTATTAATTTATAGTAAGTTCTCATGAAAATTAAAGAAATATTCAAGGATTAAAACGAAAAAAATGGTGAATAGAATTTTTCTATATATCGATATGGCAATTTTGCTTATTTACAAATATTTTGTTTTCGTTTTAAGCCCAATCATATTTTATTGAAATTGGCTTAACTTAACTTTACGGTACAGAATTCTTTGTACTGCAAAGATAGTTACGAGGAGTAGAAATTGATGAAAAATTATATATCATGAATCGATATTCTAGTATCGATATCAATAAACAGTAATACAAATTATTTTTAAAAAAATATTAAGTTTACATATACAGAAAAATCATATCCTTAAAACTACCTTTCATTAGTCTAGATAACCATCTAAGATCAGAAATTTCAAGAAAAATCTCTTTTTTTTTCTGATCCGTTGTATAGCAAATTTTATATTAATAGTAGGATTTTTTTTTTAAATTTTGTAAATAAAAGCTTTTATTTTCGTATATGGAAAAATTTGTTGTCTAGGTATTGCTAAAAAATATTTCTTCGGCTTTTACAAAAAGTCACTGAGTACACTTTATATGTAGCTAAATTTTTAAGTATGTTTTCATGAATTTCAACTTTATATATCAACGTAATAACACAAAGTGCATCAGAATGAAACAAATATATATCAAAAATAGTTACCCTTACAATAATTTGTTAGTGAATTGATATCACAGTGAAGAAATTCCTTATTATTAGGAAAGTTCTTACTTATTTTTGTGATATGTTACTTAACGACTTTTTGCAATGAATTAACGATATGTAGTAATTGATGTATTGAAAATTTCAAGATTTGAAGAATATTTTTGAAGTTTAGTCAAAATATTTTTCACATTAATTTAGAAGTTGAGTGAAATGACATAGACAATGTCCCAAAGACATTTGCATTGTTCTAAGTTGTAGTCTTGTTTTTTTTCTTTTTCTTTTTAATGTTAAGATATTATGGCAAAGACGCCCTCGTTATTAGAAATGAGATCTCATCAGCGATCCATCAATCCTTCTGGGTTTGTTGAAGGGGCGGAACAGTTGGCACCTAGCATTGACGTTTATTCATATTGTTCTATTTCGGAACGTCTCTTTTCAAAAAATTCTTCTTTCACAATAGCCAGTCTATTTTTTTTTTTTTTTTTTTTTTGAGTGCTGTAACGGGGTGTACTGATTTAGAATCTGAAAAAAAATACTTACGTTATTTATATATATATATATGCGTTTGTGTGTGTGTGTATGTATGTATATACTAGGGTTGTACCCCCTGTCCGCATAACGTCGGGCTAGCCCCCATTTTACAGATTATACAACTATTTAATTTTGCTACTCGTTGCTCAAATGATATAACTTTAATTTACATGTATTTTGTAGTTCAGTTATATAATTTTTTTATCAACATAAAATAAAACTGAACGCGAAACCACAGTTCGGTCAAAGTTTTAATTTATTTAAAAATCTATTTCATACATCGCGCCTTATTGCTTTAGTAGCTATAACATATCAACTTGTCCGACTTCATATAAGCTCAACAATAATTCAATCCTTTTATTTCTAATATTTTCATTGTTCATAAAATTATGCTTCCTTTTCTATATCATAATAATTATAATTATAGCACAATATAATGTAAAGAATATTATATATAATGTAATAATTAACATATTACACAAGGGGGAATGTCTTGATAGAAAAATAACTGTTTTCACGTGGATAAAATCAAACTACCACCTCTAGTTGAATAAATGCCATTTCCCGTTCAAATTTGAGTCTAAAATCTTTTTTTCGTATTAGGAGAGTATTAGGTAACAGGAGCTCAACATATATGTAATTAAATGAACACACAGAAGAGTTTCCGTATACTCTCCTAATACTAAAATAAAATATAATATGACATATACTAAAACTTTTTAATATAATAGAGAGAGATTATTGAATGTTCTTTTTGGGATCTTGGACGGAACCATGAGAACCATCTGAAATGAAATTAACAATATTAGTTTAATGTAAAACTGCTTAACAACGGATTTTTTCGATTAATTTTTTTTTTCAAAGGAAAAATTACAATTACTCTTTCAGGTTTATAATGATTTTTTTCTACTTTGATTATTAAATTATTTTAAAATTGTTTTTAAATATTTTAGCATGCACTTTGAAAACTATTTTTCACCTTATTTGTTAAACGATAAGACTTAAATAGCAATTTAATAAAATAAAAACGGTGACAGTTTTAAAAATAAATATAATAAGAAATTAAACGACATATTCTAAACAGGAAAAAAAGTGACTGATCCTTAAATTCTTTTTAAATTTAGGAATAATAAAATATTTAGTAACTAAATATTTAAAAAAATTGTAAACTTTAAAGTTTTTAATTGTAGTGGTGTGGTTGAGATATCTAAAGTATACTTTTCCGATACTAATTCAATATACATGCTCAATTTCAATTGTCTGATTCGATTTGGATGGGTTGTAAGATACGCACAAAATTTTAAATACCGTATTAAATGAGTTGACTGAATTTACCGCAAATGCTGACCGAATTCACTCAAACTTAGTGGTGATATTATACCTATATATAAAGAAGATAAAATATATATATATACATAGATTCATACATTGCTATCTTCTTTCTCAACTGTTAATGAAATGTATTTTCCGAGAAGATTGACAATATTGACTGAACATTAAGCTCTTCTGAAAATATAAGTATTACAGACTTCATAATCCTTTTCTAGGGGTTCTGAAACAGATAACCCATAATCGTAAGATAACTCTCTTAGAGTTTATTGTTTCCCGGAATAATAAGTACTAAACATAAATAATAAAATATACTCTCTGTTGGAAGTAAGTAATATTGTTAACTGATTGAAATTTATACGATAGGTAGCCAACAAAAAATAAAATAAATAAATAAAACTAAAATAAACCTGAGTATGTTCACCTATTACTTATTCACTTACAAATTAGTAAATTAGTTATTATATTAATTGTAGAAGAATTAAACATCTTGTTTTATTCTTAACCAGCGACCTCAAAGACTATTTAATATAAATAGACTGTCTAAAATAAATAGTAAAACATTTGGTTTACAATAACGACTCATTCACTAAACATTATTGCTTAAGCTGTAATGGCTGGGAGTGTTATTGTCTATATCTTAATGTCATAATCTTAGCAGCCTCGATTCTAGAGGCGCGGCTGTTCGAATCCGGCCTAGACGAGTTGAAATTCATTTTGTGGTAAACCCACTAAATGAATCTTGACCTTTCCACTACGGTTAGAAGAGTTTAAGTATACCAGTAGAAAAATCTCTCTTATAAAAAAAAATACAAAACCAGTAATTATTAATTGTATACAATATAAAAATCTTATTCACACAATAAACATTTTTTTTCAGGATGAAGACGACCAGAAAATGATGAGTAAGTAATTTTTTTTATATTTATTATATTTAGGTGAAGTACTTAGTAATTGAAAAAAAAATGAGACTGAAGCGAGATTCACCAATAATTTTATTATTGGTAACCAATAATTTTCCAACAATATATCTACACGCAAATTTAGCATATAATTTTAAAGCTAGTGTGAACTATGTTCATTAATTAATGACATTATCTAATATGTAAAACATAATACATTAAATTTTAAATTCCATCTTAAAATTTTATTTATATTTTCAATTCAGTTTTCAAGTCTGTAGTCCTTATTGCAATATATGTATATATATAATATAGACCAGTGTAACCCTTTAATTAAATTAATCACGTTTGTTTAACTAAAAACAAAAAACACCATGTTCAACTTTAATTTTTCAAATATGAATTAATTTACAGTTTATTGATAAATATATTTGACACTATTAAATAATTAAGTTATTTCCTAAAATTTTGAAGATAATGTTGTGATAACGATAACAGACGTTTGAACGTATGAATAAATAATGATAAAAATACAGGGAAAAAAATCATGCCAATAGGCCATAGAGGACATTGTTATTTTTAAAAAAATGTATAGAAATATGAATCTTCATATTGAAATCAAGATTGCGATAACCCTTATGAAAACTTAAATTAAATTATAGAGAAGATAAAATGAGAGATTAATCTATATCCACAAAATTAATTTTAATAACTAATGTTGATATCTTATGGCCGGTCGAACCAACTGTTAACATCAATTTTACTAAATTTGATCAGTTAATCACCGATTGACGATATTTTCGTTGCGCCAATCTTGATTAGCATTAACATCTGGTCAAATAATTAAGGTTAGCTAATCGGTCTTGCGAACATGGTTAAATCTTTGATAAATATTAAAGTGTTACTTTATCTATGGTTACCTTAACTAGAACCAAATCGTTCGATTTCAATTTTATAAAAAGAATTTTTTTTACAGTTGATTTAAATTTATTGTTGCCGATAGTGGTGTTTTTTTTTTCGCAAGTAATTTAGAAAATAATTGATATATCGTCTGAAGGAAATTCGTCATCAGATGCTCTATTTATAATATTTTGCCAATTCAATTACTTAAAAGAAATAATATTGGATAAGGAATTATCTTTTCGATGTTTACGATGAATCCGAATTTAAATTGGGATATTTATTAAATAATCAGTTCTCGATATGATAGGTATTGATAATTTGGCATTCAAAGTAAACAGAAATACTTCTATAATACTTTTAAGTCATTAACTGATAACTTTGTTGAATTAGGCTACTGGGAGTTTCCAAATAATTTATAGAAAGAAGTCACTAATAAAGTGACGTCATACCTTAGCCTTACTTAACTAACCCGGTTTAAAAATATATTGGAGCAACAGAGATTAAACTTTAACTGTTGTTATGTTTTAAATAATGTTACTTAACAGAGGATGTTAACTTTGATGACAAATGTTGGTGAAACGGTCCATTAGTGATTAATATGTTTGTCTTGCCTGATATTTTAACATGCTAATATGGCTTTATGCCCATTGGTAATTACTATTTTTGTTGCAGTGCTTCGGAAAGCATTCCAAATGTTTGATACAACGAAGAGCGGCTTCATCGACACCCTCAAAATTTCAACAATCCTTAATACGATGGGTCAGCTGTTTGATGACGAAGAACTCAACGCTCTTATAGAAGAAACAGACGCTGATTGTAAGTTAACTCAACTTCATTTGTTATTTATTTGTTACGTCCTGTCCTCTTAGTAATTTATGAGGTTTACCCCAAGGAAATATGATTTTTAAGAGATAAAATATCATGCATGTTTAGCCTCATTAATTTTGTTCTGCCAACAAACTTCTCTGTCGTTACACGTTCGGAACTTTCCGTTTCTAACTTGTCCTAAACATTTTAATAGGACTAAGGTCTGACCAACGAGCTGGTCACTCGACGAGTTGAATATCATATTTTGAAATTTGTCTGTCCATAACATTCGGAATGTCTAGTTCTGTACATAAAAATAAGTATATGAGGTTGGTAGAATTTTCAGGATTACAGGAATTTTATGTAGTGGTGATGCACGGAGCTACGAATTAGATATAAATTTTTAATTTTCATTAGATGCGCAACTGCATAAGCACAATCTACCGATCGTCTTTAGGAGTCTCCAATATAATATATTTTAATTTTTTTTTTTAAGTATTCATAGTAAACCTTTTGGGTTCTTAATGCCGTAACTGATAACTTCAATACAAATTTTTATGCTAACAAAACAACACAACATACTGCTAAACCACATATTTGATCACTATAGTCCTACTGTATTTGTATTTTTACATCAACGTTTCAGCCCTTAGGCCATTATCTAGGGAAGAAACCTCTAACAAATACAACAATCATCACAGCCTAATTATATTTGCTAAATAATTATTTTCATTTAATACTCTATGTTACTACCTATTTTAATAATTAAAAATAATTAAAGACTGAATTGCCCTTGTCAACTCCATATAACTGGTCAAACGCTAAAATCTCCCTCTACAAGGTTATGTTTATTTGAAAACCTCATTATATTGTCACAATACCAAAATTAAAATTTACATATTAAAACCATCTGTATGTATTGCTAAACTAGTTATTAAATATTACATTAAAATTAAATACACTCACAGGCTGATTATTAATTCACTTTTTTTTTTTGAAAGCTATAATTTTTATTTTTGACACAAATCCTCAATGCTCCGTACTTTGTCACTAATAAAATCATCCATAACGACCTTAATGAACCATATGTTTCCGATTTAGCTCAATCCAGATACCTAACCTTCCATAATAAACTTCTATACCATCCGAACCCTCTTGTTTCCAACATTCCTGATAACCCTCTGAGGCGTCGGAAAAGAAGATGGCCTCGGGACCTTCTAATATAGAAATATAATTGGAGTGCTACCAATGGGTAGTTTTTCTTCATGTTATACATGTCATGTTACTTGTTTCATATTTACTTGTATTCATCATTAATTACAGTTGTAAATTTCAATAATAATAAAAAAAAAATTAAGAAATTATTTTCGACATTCAATTTTACAGCTCAATACACCATTTTTATATTTAAAATAATTTATTCTAAAATATATCTAAACAGGTATATAACTCATTATTTTTGCATTTCTATACATTTATAAATTAATTTTGCTTATTATTACATCATAATTATGTTCTAACTGCCTTGAATCTGTTTTTAAATGGCCTAAGGGCTGAAATGTTGATGTAAACAAACCAATAAAGTAGGACTATAGTGATCAAATATGTGGTTTTATTATTACTATTAAGGTGAAGTCCTAATCTACAAATTTGAATACATAGAAATAATTAAATTTAAAAGTAACATTTATATTTATCATGGTTTTTTCAAACATTTAAAAATGTGAAATAAAAATTTTAAGAAACTAACTTAGATATTTTGGAATTTATTATTATTTTTTATATGTACTATATAGTATTTATTTTTAATTCGATAATTAATATATTTTATAAAATATTAAGTTATAAAACATCACTATAAATTATTATTTTTTTGATAATAATTACCTTGCAAATCTTCATCGAAATAAACTTTTTGAAATTATCAAGATTCATATTATTTATTACTCTCTATGATTCCCGTATTAATCCATTAACTTCCAGAAGAGGCTAAACTAATAAATCTTTAAAGTAAAAAAAAGGAAAAAAAAAACTGTTGTAGGCAGAATATAGACAGATGCCTCCGAATTGGTTAAGGAAAAAAAAGCTATCACTTCTCATTGATCGAGATGGAACGGAGCTGTAGCAACAAGAGGTCTGAAAGGTCTCTAAAGCCTACAAAAAATAATTAAACAAAGTGAATCAAGATAAAAAAAAGATTTAATAACAAGATACAAATACACACCCTCGACTTAACACCCACATTTTGCCACCCTTTATTTAGGCAAGGCAGAATAAACTCACGTCTGTCTCAAAATACACCCACAGGTAAAATATAAATATGCCGAGAAACATCCAAGTTTGTACGCCAAGGTTAAATTAAATATAGGAACCTATTAGAAAAGGAACGCGGAAAAACAATTTAGATCTTAATTCAATTCAACCATGTGATATTATTAGAGATTAGGAAATTTCTTTGAGCTTGTTATATCTGCATTGGGCTTCTCAATTGTTTAACAATTAATGCATTCACGCCTGTTTGTGATTATAGTAAATATATGCCAAAATAAATATTTATCAACTTTGTTATACATTATGTTTTATATTTGCTTATTTTGAAATTAGAAGGTTCTATACAAACATAAATGTCTACCAGTGGAGTTGTTAATTGACAATTAAAAGCATCTGAATTCTTTAGTTTATTTTTCAGTCCTGATTATTTTAAATTTGTTGATTGTTTTAATACTTAGTCCATAGAAGCGGCCTCGTTCAATCTCCGTTGGTTTTAGTACCAACGACGCGATTGAAAGAGTCGCGCAGTGATCTCCTGGAGGTCTACTTTTTCCACCGTAGATGGAGAGAAAAACCTGGTTTGGGATTCCTTTGACTGTTTTAGATAAATGCAGATTTATGATAGTATATAGGAGGCATACCTGTGTTATTTTTCTTTACATATCTTTTTTTTTAAATTTATTGTGTAATATACTATTGTATACTTTTTGATTATTATATTTTGCTTCTGTTTTATTTTATTTTTTATTAATTTATATTTTCTCTTAATGTGATTTGAATTTAATCTTTCCTCACTATAACTATTGTCCATATTTGGACAGAATAAAAGTAGTTTTGAAAAGAAAATCCAGAAAATTGTTGGAAATTGCATTACAGAAACTATTCCTTTTAAAAAATATTTAAACTAGTCGTTCACTAGATGAGTGCGAAGGAGCTCTGTTGAACATAATCTATCTCACGGTTAATAGTAATTTTTGTTTAGAATCATATTACTTAACTACTTTACGAGCTAGAACAACGTAATATGTTTAACTACTTTGAACGAATATTTTGTAATCAAAAGTTAATTTGATTTTTAAATATTTATTGATATTTACAAGTGTATTAAATAAATACAACGAGTAAATGTAAAGAAATCAAGAATAATGAAAGTCTTGTCGATATATTACCCCTAAACAACTCAAGTAAAGTAAGAAGATCCCGAGGCCGTCCAATATTGGATGAATAGCTGTAATGGAATAAAAAACAACTTATTTAAATAAATATAAAGTCTGATGCGGTGTATTACACATAAAAATAATTGTTAATAAAGTTAATAAACCTTTAGAAATTTCTTAATTATGAATACCAATTTACAACATCAATAGTATAATAATTCTGTGCACTATATGTTGTTAGTTTTGGCAAGATAAAATTAAATTTTAAATTTATTTTTTATTGGAATTTTATTTAGTTTCCATAAAAATATTTATTTCCCATCGAAAAATATTAGGTAGTTTCGTATGAGTATGAGGAATCTTAAACTTTAAACAAAGAGAAGAATAGTTGGGGTGATTAGTCAAAAAAAAAAAAAAAAAAGTGAAAATAAATAAGTATGTTTATTTATTTATGTTTTATTATTATTTAATGTTTATAGTTTCTTATACCTATTGTTATCTGTTTTTTTCTCAGTCCAGATGAAGGCCGAAACTTTGGGCAAAAATAAAAATGAATATACTTATTTATTTTTACTTTTTTTTTTTCTTGACCACCCCAACCATTCTTCTCTTCAATTATTCAGTTCAATCAACCATCAATTCACAATATTAAATTTTAAACTTTTACTAAATTCATTAGAATGACAACTGTTCAACTCTTTTGTCAGAACTATTATTACTAATTTTTCGTTTAAATATATTTTCGTATTATTTTACAATCTGTAAAAAAGTACAATAAATAACTACCAAAAACTAATTTGGAATATTATTAAGCTGATTTCAAGGCATACATTTAAGTGTGAATAGAAATAAAAAAAAAAACAACAACCCAAAATTGAAAAAAAATTAACTAGTTGATAATGAAAACTGTAAAGTTTAAGATAATGTACATTATTGTAATAGTGTGTGGAGCCAGTTGGGATCACAATTCACCAATTAGCCAGAAATCAAAAGAGCCTTCCTAGGAATGCTCGTTGGGGATGGAATTTATCCCAGTACATTTTACCACTCTATACAAACATGAGGACGTTCGACCGTGTTGTGTTTACATTATGAAAATATTTGTATTACTGACTTGTCGTTCTTGTTTAAATTTAATTTAAACACTTGCAGGTATTTCGCTTATCCTCTAAGGAATCCCTGATCAGATCGTAAAGACTTAGAAAAAGAAACAATCCTGTGTTAGTTTTATTTGTATATTTTCGTTATGCCTTGTATCTGGAGACATCTCAGATCGCTTTAATATACAATTATGTTTGCAACGGTACAGAATGTAATTAAGATGTCATCTTGGAATTTTGAAGGTTTTGTAATATATATATATTTTTTAAAATTATGTGGCTGTTAAATGCTCGTTAAAAATTTGTCGATTTGAATTCGTTGGTATTTTATGAATATAAGAAATCTTCTAACACATTGTTTAACATGCATATGTATCATTATTGGAGTTAATAAGTAAACAATAAAAAGTAGAAATCTCGATATTTACAAGTTTTATTTTTAAGATCCATACTGTTTTGAAATCCCCATAGGGTATTGAATAACTTAAATTTTATTTTTCCTTCAATTGGTTATGCCATATTTACAATAAAAAAAAAATAAGAAGAAGGATTAAATTAATATATCCTGATTCTTTTGCCTGCCCTTTTTTAAACATGATTTAGTAATCATATTTTTGATCACAATATATATGGAATTAAATGACTAATCTATTGAATCTAAATTTAGTGGTAAAGTGCCATAAAACCTATTATTGTACTACTTCTGATATTGTAGTTAAAATGTCTATTTACGTTAGAAAGAAAATAATGTTTAACATCAACGTCCCACAGGTGATATTCAAAGGGATATACATAGAAATTTATTTATTTAATAAAAAGAAAAAAAAAAAAAAAAAAAAAAAAAAAAAAAAAAAAAAAAAAAAAAAAGGATACCTAAAGTTGAGAGAAATTCTAATCCTGTCCTTGACTTATAAAAAACATTTACTCACCTAGCTGCGAGGAAAGTTTGAATTTATGTGCATAGTTTTATACTGTATAAGGAGACTAGCTTTAGTCGTTGGAACTTCGTGTTTCAAATTCATACAGTATACGGAACCTCGCAATTTCAACTTATATACTAAAAGTTACTTTTTACTTATACTTCCGTATATATGTAATATATAGTAAGAGTAAGTATTGCGATCGTGAAAATGTTTGAATTTGAGTTTTCAACGGAAATACAAGTTTTGGATTACCCTGAGTCCAAATAACGGAGTTCGGAAAAATGGTCTGTGCGTCTGTATGTTTGTATGTTAGCAATCCAGCTCAAATACGAAAAGTCGTACGAAACTGATATTACGTATTTAAGATAGGTATATGCTTTAGATGTGACAGCAACTTTTCCCTTAAAATCTTCTTACCAGATATATATCAACGCTGAAACACATTTTTACAATTTTCTCAAAAATTACTCCAACGATTTTGATTTAACTCAATGTATCATTGTATAATTAAGTGGTATTTAATATCATTTAGTTCTTATCCCCGTTGATGTTACTTTACAGTACTTAAATGCCTAATGTTCAAATGCGTCTTCCTCTTCTCAGGCCGTGGAAGGAATTTGTTACATGTATATATTGTATTATTACGTATACTATATATGTAAATTGTTTCAATAAACATTTTGGAGGGTAAGAAAAAAAAAATTTCCTCTAAATTACCTTTAATTTGGTTTATTTAAAAAAAAAAATGAACTCTCTTTCATTGACAGTAACTATAAAAATTGGTTAAATATGAAGTTTGAAAGAATATGATAATTAGAAACTAGAGAAAAAAGAAAAATGCTTATGCAGGTTGAAAATGAATCTCCAGAAATAACAGACAGAAGATTTTTGTATAATATATTGTTCGAAAGCGGAGAATTTTAGAAAAAAATAATATCATATAAATAAAGCTTTATAAGGTAACGGAAAGTGACGAAAAACAGGTAAATAATAATTTATAAAAAAATTAACATTATTTAACCTAAATCACATGTTTTCAAGGATATTAAATGGAGTTTTCTTACTAAATGTAAACTTTTAATTTTTTTTTCAAGTTTGAAAAACAAGTATTTAAAATCCCTGAATCAAGGCAATGCCATTTTTTAAAATACTATTTCATTGTTTTTTTTTTTTTGTTAAAGAAAAAGTTAAATATAAAAATATTTCATAGATATGTAATCTTAGATACTTTTACTGTAATTTAATAACTCTAGATATGATATTATATTTAAATAATTAGATATCTATCATCCGCTTATTCCAAAATATCATCATCAAACTTCTAGAAAATTAAATTAATGATTAATTTGATGAATTTCCCCTTTGTGATATCTCAACAGTATCCACTTTCAATTAGTATGACTACGTTTGACCTATCTATGACAGGCAATACAAATCTCCTAATTCCATTATAGTAAACTTTGCAATTGAAGAAAACAGTTTAATAATTAATAGTGGCACAATCCACGATCAATGGATAGTACAATCCATAATCAACCGTTAATATGATAAATAGGATTTTTATTATTTTGATGGTAATAATGATTTGTCAGCTGTGAGCTTTAAGCTTTAGCTTGGTTAAAAATGCACTTCAAAAACTTTATAATAGCCCAACATTGCCAGAAAATAATTCATATTCAAGTAGAGCGGTAAGTGAAAGTTATGTGTTGCGTACACCAGATTTTCATTCTTACTTCATATTTATATTTGTTTATTTAGAAATATTACATTCTGTCACATCAAGGACATTTATAATAGTAATCAGAGAAAGCACACTCACACTCTATTTACAATAAAAAAAAAATAAATAATACAGAAACTCAATAATAATAAATACAATAAAATAAAATAAAAATAAATACAATAAAATAAAATAAAAATAAATACAATAAAATAAAATAAAACTATATATTTAATTTTTTTTAACGTACGGACACAGTTGTAAATTAATAGGTGCCATTGCGACATATAGACAACAGAAACGATTATCATACTATCCAATTTTTGACAAGGACGTATGTCATTTGATAAAAGGCAATTATCCTGCCACGAAATTGATTGCTACATTCTGGAACGAATACAAATCGAAAAAATAAGATAACAAATCCAAAATTTAGCTTATTGAAATTATGATCGCCGTGACATTTTTCAATTTTTTTTTCTTCATAATTTTCTTATTTTTGTCTGTCACAATTTAATTAATTGTATAAAAAAAGAATTAGTATATAGCTTGTTTCAAATAAGCAGTATACTTAATATCTTTGTATTTATGGGTTGTGAAATAAAAATAAATTATGCTTATATCAGCGCACTATGGAAGGGAAAACTGTTTTTAATTTTACTAATTTTAAGACAATTTTGATGTCTTGATTCATAAAACAAAGTATTGGGACAATTTCCTTTTTCCGCCCCCCTCCCTCCAAAAAAATATATACATGAAAAAGACGCTCTATTCGTGGAAATATATTGTATATCAGGAAGCGATATATCAATATTTAGGACTGACACAACCTGTTGCCTTATAACTTATAAAGGTAAACTTTGAAGATTTGTTCAGCTTATCAAATCAATTTTCCAGCTCTATTCTGATAAATTTTATTTCACACTTCGTTATGGATTTAGAGAATAAATCTCGATTTAATTATTAAAGTAGCATAAGATAAATAAAATAAAATATAAGATTTTCCGTAACTATAATTTTGTGATGAAGGTAAAAAAAAATTGTCATTATGGAATAAGAAGTTTGCTGTATGCTGGTAGGTGTAACAGTAATATATAAAATACCAGCATTATATAAACAGTTTTTATCGATTTAAACACTTTTTTTTACTGTATAGCTATTTGTCTGTTTATTTATGGACCGTGGTAGTATGGAATGAACGTACACCTTCTTAATATTTATATCACAAAATAATTAAATAGTATTTGAATATCTACATTTCATGCAAAATATATAAGTTTCATAAATTAAGATTCCTTGAACGCCATTATCTAGACTCACTCACGTTTCGTTTATACTTGTGGATTTTGTGAGTTTGTACAAGTAGCCTTTGAGCTCTAGAAATACATCTCGGAAATACATCTTGATAGAGCAGCAAAAGAAGCTCTTACTCTTCAAGGCCGCGGTAAGGGTTTTTTGACATCTGAATTTGCACGATCTCTAAGAGAAACCATATCCCAAGAATGACAAACAACAGCGCACCTAGCAAATTAAAAACAATAAAGAAAGAGGTGCAATCGTGGACCAGCTCCAGACGCAACAGTCGTAGAGAAGAGGTTGTCCTCACGCGTCTGAGGATCGAACATACTAGACTGACACACCTCCACCTCATAACAAAGATTTTATCCCCAGATATCGGAAGTGTGACCAGTCATCAACTATAAAACATATTTTGGAAGAGTGCCCCTTTTTACACAGCAAGATTAAAAGATCTCGGAATACCCCAGAATATATCAGCATCCCTTAGAAATCAAGAACGAATCGTTATCAAGTTCCTGAATAGTGAAAGACTTAAAAAAACATATATGACTAGCTTATAATTAATGATCTTTTACAGATTTATTATTATTATTTTTTTTAATTTATTTTATTTATTTATTTTCATTTATTTCATTTCATTTCAAGTTCATTTGTTTATTAATTTCAATTCATTTATTGATTTTACTGCTATTTTTTAAAGTTTATTTATTTATCTATTCTATCTTATTCTCTATAAGTGTTTATTATTATCCTTATTTATTTATTTTATCCCATAAATCCATTTCTTTATTTTTTTATCCTTTTTTTAATTTTCTTTTTGTACCAACCATCCGAACAGTATAAATTGGTGTTATTTAGTTGATCGGGCGCTTATGACCTAGATATTTTGCGCCTACACATCCAAACAAACATCTAGAAATATGGCAAGAAAGACTAGAAGAGACCGTTTCAGGAGGATATGGATGATCTCATATACTATAATATTATTGGATACTGTGTGACTTCATAGTACAACTGCAGCTGCTTGGGCATGCCCGGAGTATGACTGGCGAATACAGACTTGGACTGATAACGTCAGAGCATCCATGCGTAAAAGGTGTTTGTAGCTGGACCCGGGCCAATGAGAAGTCAGCAATCATAAACCTTATCTGTCAATGAGCCATGTCGTAAAATGTTCTGTGGGTTGTTATTTTACTTTTATTTTATTTTATTACTTGACAGTTGGAGAATCCATTATAAATACAGATACTATTTATCTTTAAATATTCTTTCTCAAAGGTATTTTTTGTCGGCACGTCACATCTTCGTCAACTCTGCATCAAATCCTACGATTGATCTCTCATTCTGAAGAACTTTTTCTCCTTCAGGTGGGAAAATAAAGTCAGACCCCAGAAATTCAGAAAAAAAATGTAGAAAAAGACACTTTATTTGAGAAAATTTGTTTTGTTGATTATACCCATGATTTTTTTTTGAAATATTACTAAATTTCCTACAGTATAAAAAATAATCTAAATTGGACCATAATTAGCTGATTCTGATACGGATTATTGTAATTCGTAAACATTTTGGTTTAAAATATGAAACATAAAGTTTTATAATTTTTTTTTGATCAGTTACAATTACCGAAAAAATAGGAAATGATTCATCTTATGATACGTTGATTAATTTATTTTCTTATCATTTTGTCATTTATTCAATGGCCAAAATTTTTTTATGAATCATTCGCACAAGTCGTAGCTATAATAATATATTCAATAAAGTATAATATAATTAATTAATATAAAATGCGATTGAAAATACGAAATTCCATTCGTGATTTTATCTTTTTATGAACTGAAAATAGATATTTTTTTTTCATACTGAATAAATCACAGAAGCTGAAATAAATTATGGATCTTTCACTGTCATGGATCATAATAATTTTATATTTTTTCATAAAAAAAAGCAACATTTTTAAAAGTAAACCAAGACATACCAATGCAGTCGTAAGAGAATTGTGCAAATTTTAATCAATCAAATTTGATCTAGGTATAATCTGATACAAATATATTTTATAGTTTATTATCATTATTTTCTAAGATCTGTATCTTTCAGAGTTAAATTAGCTTCATTGTTGGTTTTCGAAATTTAATATCGATAATTTAACATTATTATTATTAAAAAAAAAATTATCAATATTTACATTAGTTGGATCTATTCAGTCTCATGGATCATTTTAGTTCTTACTCGTAATCTTATATTACAAAAAATAAAAATTTAATTAATTATATTAACAAACTTAAATTTTAGAATATAATGTGATTCAGTTTTTTAAAAAACAAAAATAATTTATTTTTCCTATGTTCATGCTATTCAAATTCAAAATCTCAACAATATCGTTTGCCTATTAACCTTCATCGCAATGCTGCTCATAGTACTCTTCAGTTGAGATGTCCGAGATACCGTCAAATGCAAACTGCAGGAAATAAACTGAGGAGGTGTCCCCTTTGGCATAAGGTATAGTCGTGTGTCTAATCCTTAGCCTAGTTAATATTACCTCATTTCTTTTTCAACGGTAGGTCCACTATATTTGGCACTATTGTGGATTCCACTAGTTTTAATTCAAATTCTCTTTAATCCATCTAAAAATACTGCCGCTTAACATACTTTTTATTTTTATTTGCATTTTACAAATGCGTCTTTACAGCAATTCCTTCTTTAAAAGTTTTTTTTTTGCAATGGTATCGGCATGCCTGTTCCGTTTAATAACTTGATTTTTAACGGCTGGCTTACTGTTTAATTTGAGACATCCTATTAGGTTGTTAGAGAATGGTTCCAGTAAGTATCGGTATTCACTTAATATCGCTTGATTAAGGTAGTTGCGATATTTTTTAAGGTCTGATATTCTTTATAGATTTCGATATAGGTCTTAGGTATTGATTGATATTAGTATAATGTCGATATCGGCGATATCAATATGAAATGTTTGAGATAGGTACTTAAGAAATATACCGTTTGCTATGTATTGAACATAGCAAAAATTTTATAAAAAATATTATGAGATGTCTAAAAGTTGAATGCAATCGACTTCTGGCATCAAAAACAGCGTCAAGGAAGAGAGAACATGTAGATAAGGACTGACCTGTACCTGGACCCTGGCGAAGGCTCTGAGTAAAAACTAGTAACGGGCTAAGTAACTGGTTCCTTTTAGGGTGTTATCAGTTATTGTGAAGTAATAGGGTGAAGTTAAGAAGTAATGAAAACCATACTTGCCCCTCCCTGAATATTTGTTGCGTATATTGCGTATATAATACGCTGAGAAGTAAGAAAAGAGAGCTTATGTTGGTTTCTGGCCTTGAGGATAAGGCTTATGTTTTCTTCCGGCTTGAGGACGAAACCTTGGTCCTATATAGACTACACAGACACAGATGGACGTCTTAGAGGAGTTTTTGGACCTGAACTTGACGAGATGACCTCAACTTAGCAGATGCAGCGATGAAACCTATTAACTACACCACTTTACATACCATAATAGCTAAGTTGTAATTCCCAATCCTAATGTTGTAATATTTCATGGCAATAATACTCAAAACAGCCCATCTGAAATCATACCTTCACCGTTAATGATCAAATGCTTTGAATTTTCTTTTTTAGAATATTGTAAATAGTATTTGTACATTAAGATTTCCATTTAATTTATGTATATTCTTTATTAAACTTTTAAAAATTTAGAAATAAATTAAGTTTTTTAGTAAAAGCTATTTTAATTCTGTCACCTATTTATATCATGATGATCACAGGTAATGTTGGTAATTAGAAAGCGTGATAAACACAAACCAGCCTTTGAGAAAAGAAATCCAATTAATTAATCCTGAACCAATCAATGTATTATAGATCCAAATTTATTTTACTAATTTTTTATTATTAATTTTTATTAAACATTTCTGGTAATTATCATCAATAATTATCCAGTGGCATCCCGATAAAATTAAACGCCCCAAAACATAGCACGTTATTAGCAAAAAATCACTCCGTGAATAAATAATGAATATCATTATCATTTGTTGAATTTTCTCTTTGTGAAATCAGAAGTATTAGTATAAACTTCTACTTTTGATAATCTCAAATAGACTTAGCTTACTGTATAAGTAAAAATAAATATGTTAAAATCATACATTTATTATACTTAAATACTGGATTTCACTTGAACCAAATCGTAAAAATTAGGTATCATATGATATTGGGCGATATCGAAAGAAAAATATCGATCTATATCGATATAAATATTATCGCAACATCCCTACACACGAGAAATGTTAACTGTACTCGTATATAAATCATTAAGGTTCATCTTAGAAACCCTCGTTTGCCTCTTCACACCATTTTTCTAGAATTTTCTTTTGCTTAGAACATCGTTCATGGATTTTTTCCTTAAATACCATTCGATAAAATTTTAATTCGAATATAGAAGTATTTATGTATTGGTTAACCTAATGTATTATTTACTTCATCAATAAAGTTTCTTGTTGATAATGACGAAGTTTATAAGTACCATGCAGAAATCTCGAGACAACCTTTAATTGCCTATTGTGATGGCTTCTCAACTTTATCAATGATAATATCTTGATTCATTTTTATGAACACTGCAAGAGGCTGTCATTCATAACTGGTCAATACTTTGATTATCTGGTCTATATTATTATATTAGATCTATTAGTTGATATAAATCATTTAAATAGAAAAATATTGCAAGCTTGTAATTTTGTAAAGCGTATCTTGATAAAAGGGCGGTGGTTCAAAGGATTTGGACTGCAAACAATGACTAGAATTTTCAAATTCAAAAACGTATTTACTCTCGTTTGAACCCCTCTCGATGTAGAACATAATGGTATTTGCCTTCTGTCAAGAGGTATTTTTTCTTTTCTCAGATTTAACTCCAGCTCTGACATTATAAATAGAACAGTTTAAACATTAAAATATTTTAGGACCTTTGGTCTATATTGAGTTATGGGAGTCCGAGTAGGTCATTAATCATTTCAAGCGGCAAATGAATTTCTTCTCAAGGATTTTTTCTCTCTAAGAAAATGCTATTAATTATTATTATTTACTATAGCCCTAGTACCAATGTCCTTCAGTGTGGCAGACTGTATTAATACTCAATAAAACAATAAAACAAATAATATTATTATTACAAATAATTATTAATATTATTAAATAAATATGGAAACAAGGTCATCTCGTGTTTTAATTTATTTTTATTAATAAAAATTTATATGTTGTTCTAAGCGTGATTTTTTCTACAGCTAGACCCCGGGAAAATAATGTATTTAGAACTTTTTTTTTTTTTTTTTTATTCAAATGTAAACAGATTCATTCATGGTTTTTTAATTGCACTTTATAATGCTTCTGAGAACACACGTTACAATGATATTAAGTGGACGGGATGGCCGAGCACATTTGGGTGGATTTCGGTCTAAAAAATTACCTTATGTTATAGTTTAAAATTTAGATTTTGTCCCAGAGTGCCCAGTTCTGAAAATCCTGGGTTCGATTCCCACCTGGGTAGGTTTTCATTTCTCGAGGCCGCGGTAAGTACATGGCGGGAACCTTCAGGTTGTCGCAAGGAGATTGGCCAAATAAATCATGAAGTCCATTTGCCAAATTAGTCCCCCCCCCCATCAGTACCATATTGATGCTATGATACAGAGCTATTAAAAAAAAAAGTTTATAGTCACTGAATTCATTTCCTTCATTTGTCCTTTTATATAATAAAGTATAAATATATATTTTTTACCATTTGGAATTTTATTAACATGGTCTAAAAACGACCCTTTTCATTTTAAATCTAGGATCAAAATGTTTTCTTTCATTACATTACTACTTTATAGTGATTTAAATAAAACTGTGACTTGATTTGTGATATCTAGAAATTAAAAAAACATGTATAATTTTTTTTAATTTACGTAATATAGAATTTTTATCAATTTTTTTTAGTAACGGGTAAAGTAAACTTCGATGGTTTCTGCCAAATCGCAGGACATTTCCTCGAAGAAGAGGATGCGGAAGCTATGCAGGAAGAGCTGAAAGAAGCTTTCAGGCTGTACGATAGGGAAGGTAAGCTAAGCATATTTTTAGTTATTTTCTTGTCCCAATAATTGTAAAAAAAAATAAAAACAGTTAAACCATATCTATTTAATGTTTAGTAATAAGTAATAGTTGATGTTTAAAGGTTTGCCATAAGTATGTAATAGTTGAAAATAAAAGTGATGTTTAGACGCATAGAGGAGGTGTTCTGGATAGAACAAATTAAATGGTTCAAAATGGAAATATTAGGAATAACATATCTCAATGAGCTACAGAATAAATGGTCGCTAAAAGAATGACTGAGTAGTTCTGAAAAAAAAAACGGTACACAAGCAGAATCTAAACGGTACATGGATGAATCTAAAGATACAATCCATCTATATTTCTTTTTATCCTCATATTTATCTCAGAATGCAGTCCACTGTACGCGAGGTAGTATCGAAATAAGTTCGAATAATGCAGAAGACGAAGTTTTGTATTATGTTTAGAGGCAAAAAATATTTTAGAGACTCCTAGATCAGCGATCGGTTCCATTGCCTTGGGCTTTTATTAACGATAGTTCCCTCTCCTCCACTCTTCTAATTTTTTTAGCTATCTATTTTTCCACAGCCCAAACTTCATCAACTCGTCAATGCATTGATATTTTTTTATGGAACGTACCCGAAATTTCCAAAGGCTGGAAGGTTATAAATTGAGTACTATAAGGGACAAATAAAGGGAGTCGTATTTTACAAACGTTACCTGTTGTTTTCAATAACAGGAACGTGAGTCCGGGGGTCAAGGAGCGAAGGGAGGTAGCACCTTCTTCAGGATTGATCTGCAGATTGGTCCTCCATCTGCACCTGAGGAATAACTGAGAGGCCTGTGAACCTTGCTGAGGATGTCTTAATGACACTAAAAACCCATTGCTGTCCGCACGTGGTGTAGTATCACATCCTAGCCGAGGTGACCCTGCATTAACAGAACATGACGGATCTATACTGGTAGGTCGATAAATATCCTTGGTGTGAGGCAGCAGTAGTACTGGCATGGAGCCGAACACAGTCTACTACCAGATTTGCAACACCGTTGCAGGAAAGCGAGAGGTATACAAGAACGTCAACCTCCATATATTTAAATCTATGTACCTGCAAATACTTCTATTCGGAGCTGAAAGCTGGATATTGCTAGAAAGGCAAGAGAACAGAGTCACCATTGCTGAAATATCTGCGAAGAACAGTCGGTAAGACTAGGAGGGATCGGTTTCGTAACGAAAGTATGCGCCAGGAGCTGGGGTCGCCTGATTGATGGAGGTTTTGTAAATCCACCAATTGAAATGGTTTGACCATGTGATCAGGATGGAGAAACATAGGGGAATAAATTATATTGAAATATGTAATGAATAAAGTATATAGATACAGTGATAACAACAAAAATCGAAATTTTTATGTTTAACAAAACAAGTAGGATTATCAGAAGATGAGATCGCAGACTAAACTGAAAATCAAAATCAGCCGCATCAGATAAATGTGCAGGCTCCTTTATTTGATTAGATCAGAGTAGTTAAAGGGAATCAATGAAAAATTAGCAGCAGTATTACGAGTGGGAGTGCGCATCGGAAGGTAATGGCATCAAGGATTGCAGAGGAAGGTATTTTAAATCCATGGTTTACGATACTTAAATTATTCTCTACCGCCTCATTTAGTAAATTTGATCAGGTTCAGAAAATAAATTTCTGCATTATGATTACTTTAGCAATTTACTATCCAACATTCCAATGCTTTGAAAATTCAAAGCACATTGCCTTTGAGTGTTAAAAAGACATTAAAAGGGATTTTATATTCCATTTCTTGTACATGGCACTGTTAATATCCTTCTTATTTTTTTCTTTTTGGTTCTTAAGTGCTTTTTAGTGTGGAGGGCCCAGTCTCAGTCAATCATTTCCATTCATCCCTCTGCTTTTTCATCTGGGAAATTTATTTTCCCTTTTGTATTAAATTCCCCTCTAAAGACTGAATATATGTGATATACCCACATGTCTTTTAACTATTGGATTAACTTCTATTAAACATTTTACTTTTCTGTTCTACTATAGTCTGTATGAAGCCTAATTTCTATTTTATTCAGGAACATTATTTTTGATTCCTATTTGATGACTTCATTCCTTATTTGGTGAGCCTATTTAATTCGCTTTTTTCCAATCATGTGGTTGATTTAGTGACTTCCTATGTGTGTTTAAAGGTTGGACCTCCTAATATTGTTTGGCGTGACAAAATAGTATAAATACAATAAAATATAGTATTAAAAAAGTAAAAGTATTGTATTAATATACAAAAATCTCTTTCTAGGTAATGGCTACATCACGACAGCTACGCTGCGGGAAATCTTAGCTGCCCTTGACGACAAGCTGACGTCTGACGATCTAGACGGAATCATCGCTGAAATCGATACGGATGGTTCCGGTACCGTTGACTTTGATGGTACTTCAATTATTTATTTAATCTACAATATCTGTAATAGTTTAAAATAACCAGCTGTGTTAAAAAAAATCTGATTTTATAAATGGTAAAAATTTTCGTTATCGATTTTTTGCTCATATAATCAAAAAGTATCCACCACAAATCAATATCTGTGGTCAAGCCAGGTATGTATAGTGATTCCTTCAAAATTCAATATCATTATTTTAATTTATTTGAAAATGGTTGCTATGTGTAAAAGGGATAAATACTACCCTAGAAGAAAACAACGTATCTAATACCATTTTCAAGTTAATCAACTCCAGTAATCGACTTTTTACTTAAGATTAATTAATTTTTGTGTGATTAACAGAGTGTTAAATTTAAAATATCTCTTTTTTTCGCCAGAAAAGCTATCAGTATTTTTTTTTTTTTTTATAACTTTAAATAATTTAAATGAATTTCGATTTATGAAAATATATTTTTAGTTCTTCCATGCCCTTGTCCTATACCATATACTAATCGCATCTATATTTTGAATCTGATTTCACACATTTTATAATCGTATCAAAGTATTATTTTTATTAGTCAACGAAACTTTTAGTTGCAGAGGTGTAACTTTAATATTACATAATTAGAAAATTACTCACTGGGAGATATGATGCCAATCTTTGCCAAAATAAATTCTATCATACTCATTCGTATGTATATAAATATTGGGTTGGCAAATAAGTCCTTTCGGTTTTTCTGTTTATTTTGATGTTACTATGATACACTGCTTATCTGATGAATTAATTCCTAAGGTAGATTGTTTATCCTGTTATGTAATATGTCAAAAACTATATCTGTTAATTCCTGTTGAAGTTAGCTTAGTATTGTGCTTTGCTATTGAACTGTGAATATGGAATAAAATATATCATTCATTATCGGCATATTTTGTAGTATTATTTTAAAAAAGTAAGCGTGCTGCAGAAGCTCATAGAAAAAATTGCAATGTTTATGACGATGATTCCTAACCGAACGCATCTGTCAAAATATTCTGCCAAATTTCATTCAAGAAATTTTGAGATCAATAATGCCCTCATGAAATTGAAACGAGCAATTCTAAGGCCATTGTTGATCAAAATCCCACCCAATCAGTGCGAGAGATTGCTATGGCCCTAAATGTTTGGCAAACCAGCGTAGAAAACCATTTGGACAAGCTCGGCTGTTTCCAGGCTTAATGTGTGGGTCCCTCACATGATTTTGTTTTCGAAAAAAAATGTTATAACTTCAAAACGACTTTAGCTATCTACTAGAAATTTAGCACTAAATTTCAAAATGACATCAACAGGACCTTCGTAAACAAACTACAAATGTAGATAAACATTAAAAACCTATAAGGAGCTTTTGTTTATTTATTTGTTATGTAGGCATTAAATAAAAAAAAAAAACGTTCATACGGCTTTGAAGAGTAATAATTCAGCTTTCAAACCAATATAGTAGCTTGGAATTTGGAGAACATCCTGAAGAGTTATGAATGATCGGAAGGGCGTTGTGTTGCATCAAGACGTCGCTAGGCCCCAAACTTCATTGGTCACTCTCAATAAATTATTGAGCCTTGGATGGCACCTTTTCCCCTCCTCTCTCTATTCACCAGACCTAGGTCCAAGTGACTACCACTTATTCCGGTCTCTGGAGAACTCCATGAATTGAAAGAATTCCAAAAGGAAGAGGACATCGAAAACCACTTGGGTTAGTTTTTTAACAATACACTCCAGGCATTCTATGAACATGGCATTATGCAGTTAATGGAAGGATGGGAAAAAGTCATATTAAATAATGGTCAGTATATTATATATTAAAGTAAATTTTATTTCTATAATACATTGAGTTTTATTTCACCCTGAAAACCCGAAAGGATATGCCAATCGATTATTTATTAAAGAATGTTTTGACATATATGGAAAAATGAAATATGTCGACTAAATTAGCATCATTATATATTTTTTCTATATAGGAAAAGATATAACTACTGTCATATCGTTACGAACAGAATATGTAAACAGTTTGGTCGGAGGCAGTTTGTGGCAGATTGCTACAATAGCTATGATGGATTTAAGGTTTTAAACCAGCCCCGTGCGGGTATAGAATACACTGGCTAGGGGAGAATTGATGATGCTTCCACACCCAATGCCTATCATCAATTACTGTCTCTATAAATAACAACTACAAAGAGAGTATTTACCTGCTTTCGGAAAAAAGTAGTTAATTGAATACAATAAAATAGGGCTCTATCGTAAGTTATTCCTCTGGTCATGATATAGTCCATTTTTATAAGTACTTTTAACTCATATTATTTTTGGATTTTCAAATCTATTCAAAACCTATCTTTTGAATCTTTCAGCCACATTTCAGCACCTTACTTTTATCTATAGAGAAAATTTGAGTGAAAATTCTATCAATATTTATTAATATTTCGTATTTTGAAATCTTAAATTGAAACCTATAGGTAAAAATTATACATATTCATATGAAATGTTAAGCATTGTGTAGCTAAAAACATTATCCTCAGTCATGGCATTTTACAAGTTTTGTGAAATTGATTAACTAACAACAATCAAACGGTTGTTTTGATGTTTTTGACTCAACACATCTAGGTCATCAGTGCCCGATCAATAAAATAATACTATTATTCAAATCTTTAGCTGGTAGGTTTAAAGAAATAAATGAACAAATAATATATTTTTTTTTTGTTAAATAGTATTTATAAAGGTTAATATTTGCTGTGCCGAATGGTAAGCGTCGGAGGGGTAGACCGAAGCGAAGGTGGGAAGATTGCATTAAAGCTGATCTGAAGGGACTGGGTTTGGACTGCGAACGGTGGAGGGAGGTGTGTAACAAGCGATTGGTGGTGTCGGCATCGAACCTTCGGGTTCGCTAAGCCTTATTATTATTATTATTATTATTATTAAATAGTATTTATAGGGATATATTTGAGATATCTGTCAGATTCAAGGACAATATTAATAGTGATATAGAGTAGCTCATTCATACTATGCACAATAAATAAAAATAATAAACAGCAATATAATAATACTAAAGCAAATGTATATAAACTAAAAGATACTATAAAAAAAACAAAATAAACTACTATAACAAAATAAATACTTAAATACACACATGATTTTATAACATAAATAATATCTAAAAAATAAAAATTGTTATTTATATAAAACAATATTAATAAAAAAAAGAACAAACATAATTAAATAAAACTAAGTAATATATAAAATTAGGGTTTAAATAATATATGATAATGGGCGTTTTTGTATGTCATAATAGCGCAAAATTACATTTCAGAAGGGTCTATTTTATTCTGTTAAATTTTTACAGAGACTGGTGGTTTTTCAAACCTGCTTTGTATTTGATAATGGTATTATTTTAAATTTATTTTAATTTAATGAATGAAATACAAAAGTAAATCAGGAAATAATGACTTTGAATAATTTCATACTATTCCAAGTTTATAAATATCATTTTTTTTTTCCTTGGAAGAGTTCGATGAATCATGAATTTCTAATATATTCAAATGGGATTAGGAATTACTTCGAATAAGTATATAGGATGAGGAAAGTTTCTAGATATTCATTCCCCTTTATCATTCTTGATGTCCTTCTCAATCCACGAGTTGAAATTTATTCAACCCTGCTTTCTTTTCAATCTGCTTTCAGTCCTCCTAATACAGTCACTGTTCTAGGAATTTTAACGTAGGTAAAAAATTTAATGTGAGACCCTTACGGGCGGTGTCTGATAGATTCCTGTCATACATTCTTGCAATCTTGTGTACTAATTTGTTAAATAAAGGTAGGTTGCGCTCAAAAAGGGCTCTCTTAAGTTGTTTACACACCTGTAAATAAAGCCAGGCGACCAAGGCGATCCCTGTTTGAATAATAATAAAAATTTAAATAATTAAAGCTATCGAAAAACAAAATAAACTAAATATACTCAATATTATTGTACATAGGGAGTTTAATAAAAGCGTAGCGATAATAGTGTTCATATATGTTTGTAGCGGTCTTTTCCTTTATAATCATAACCCACGTGGACTTCCATTTTCCTCCTTGCTAGTTTTTACACCTCTCTTTTCTACATCTAACTCACTCATACATCTGGATATCTTGGATATAATGTCATTTACTTCAGCGGAATAATGACAAAAAAACATATAAAATACTTTAAATTATAAAAATTTACTTGAGAAATAACATAGGTTCACCTAAACAAAACAATTAGAGTTTTTATGTAAGGAAATGTAAGAGACTGAAAATTAAATATATTTGTGTTAAATTAAATATATAGATATATTTGTGGGACATATTTGAAGATAAAACTTCGAAGAGGGTTGATATAATATTAGGTTAATTTCGTACTGTGAGTTCCTTCACCACCTTGATCCAACAAGCAGTCTGGACTGCATCCTCACCGCTCCCCACCAAAAACTCCCTTAAAAAGAATCCCTTGCCCCAAAACCTTACTGACCTTATTGAATCCAAACGCCAATCTAGGACCTTCTGGAAAAGAACCAGGCATCTTGAAGATCGGAAATTATACAATTACTATTCCAAACAGGTTAAAAAAGAACTGGCTTCCTTTAGATTCCAATCCTACAATTCCTTTCTTTCTTCCCTCTCTATAGATTACAACTCCCTCTGAAACGTGACCAAAAAAATCCTTAAATACCAATCTATATACCACTTCCTCCGACGAGATGATGGAACTTTTTAGACAAAAGACTAACATGGAACCCACATACCAGACTTAAAAGACAAGTACTTAACCGTCGATTTGGCCATTTATACTGACCACTTAACAGAAAATCTAAGCTCTCAATTGAAAACAAACTATTAATATACGAGACCATACTGAAACTCATCTGGACCAACGGACTTGAACTGTGGGGGACAACTAAATTTTCGAACACCAAACGCATCCAATCCTTTCAGTCTAAAGTCATCCGTATAATAGTCAATGCTCCTTATTATGTTACGAACAAAACCATACATCATGACCTTAACATCCCTTATGTCGTTGGAGTTATTCCCGATTATCAAATTTTCATCAGAACCTGATCCATCATACTGATCCATTAGCACAGTCCTTCTCCAGTTCCAGTCTTCCCTACAATCCTCCTAGAAGGTTGAAACGGCAGTGGCCTCGAGATCTTTTGTAAATACGTCAATGAAGTCCTGGCAATGGCCAGCATCTTCACTCAAGTCAGGAGCATATGTGGCTTTAGTAGGGCCCTCTTTTAGTCTCCACTGTATTCCCGTCCCAGTGATGCAGCTGAGAGTGAAGCGCTGGGAACTCTTGGAGTCTTGTCTTATCCTCCACACGTGGGGGAAAGGGCCATACTCGGAACTCTCTCGGCTGACTGTAGATATTGTAAATAAGAATGAATGTGTTTTTAATTTATTTTTATTTAATATAGCCTCTTATTTTCTTTTCTTTTCTTTTATTATAATTCTCTATTATTTTTGTTTTATTGTATATATGGTATGGTTGTGTTTCATGCATCCCAAATACTTAATGCCCTTAATTGAGGCAAAATATATTTTTTTCTGAATAAAAAATAAAATTTCGTAATGTAATTTATTGTTAAATTTTAATTAATTAAAAGTAAAAAAAAACTGGGCCTAATCAAACTTAGTTATGATACTGGTTGTTTACACCTTTTGTATATTATGAGATGAATCCGAAATATGGAAAAAAAAGATCTGAACTTGGAAGCATTAGCTCTTGATTCAGCAATATTTGAAATATTATTGCTTCTGTAAAAAGAATCAGTACTGCCCCTGAAACTGATATTGACCTCTAAAAGGAAAACATTTTCTGGAAATCTGATAGAGAAGGATTTTTTTTCGTTTATCTTATAAAAAATCTGATAATATATTCCTGGAACGGAGGGACCCCTTTAATTTAATTCCG
>OV725080.1:73614958-73715179 GCA_928085145.1 Nezara viridula
GGTCTTAGAGGAGTTTTTGGATCTGAACTTGACGAGATGACCTCAACTTAGCAGATGCAGCGATAAAATCTATTAACTACACCACTTTACATATCATAGCTAAGTTGTAATTCCCAATCCTAATGTTATAATATTTCATGGCAATAATACTCAAAACAGTCCATCTGAAATCATACCTTCACAGTTAATGATCAAATGCTTTGAATTTTCTTTTTTAGTATATTGTAAATAGTGTTTGTACATAAAGATTTCCATTTAATTTATATATATTCTTTATTAAACTTTTAAAAATTTAGAAATAAATTAAGTTTTTTAGTAAAAGTTATTTTAATTCTGTCACCTTTTTATATCATGATGATCACAGGAAATGTTGGTAATTAGAAAGCGTGATACTCACAAACCAGCCTTTGAGAAAAGAAATCCAATTAATTAATCCTGAACCAATCAATATATTATAGATCCAAATTTATTTTACTAATTTTTTATTATTAATTTTTATTAAACATTTACGGGTAATTATAAATGTGTAATAATTATCCAGTGGCATCCAGATAAAATTATACGCACCAAAACATAGCACGTTATTAGCAAAAAATCACTCCGTGAATAAATAATGAATATCATTATCATTTGTTGAATTTTCTCTTTGTGAAATCAGAAGTATTAGTATAAACTTCTACTTTTGATAATCTCAAATAGACTTAGCTTACTGTATAAGTAAAAATAAATATGTTAAAATCATACATTTATTATACTTAAATACTGGATTTCACTTGAACCAAATCGTAAAAATTAGGTATCATATGATATTGGGCGATATCGAAAGAAAAATATCGATCTATATCGATATAAATATTATCGCAACATCCCTACACACGAGAAATGTTAACTGTACTCGTATATAAATCATTAAGGTTCATCTTAGAAACCCTCGTTTGCCTCTTCACACCATTTTTCTAGAATTTTCTTTTGCTTAGAACATCGTTCATGGATTTTTTCCTTAAATACCATTCGATAAAATTTTAATTCGAATATAGAAGTATTTATGTATTGGTTAACCTAATGTATTATTTACTTCATCAATAAAGTTTCTTGTTGATAATGACGAAGTTTATAAGTACCATGCAGAAATCTCGAGACAACCTTTAATTGCCTATTGTGATGGCTTCTCAACTTTATCAATGATAATATCTTGATTCATTTTTATGAACACTGCAAGAGGCTGTCATTCATAACTGGTCAATACTTTGATTATCTGGTCTATATTATTATATTAGATCTATTAGTTGATATAAATCATTTAAATAGAAAAATATTGCAAGCTTGTAATTTTGTAAAGCGTATCTTGATAAAAGGGCGGTGGTTCAAAGGATTTGGACTGCAAACAATGACTAGAATTTTCAAATTCAAAAACGTATTTACTCTCGTTTGAACCCCTCTCGATGTAGAACATAATGGTATTTGCCTTCTGTCAAGAGGTATTTTTTCTTTTCTCAGATTTAACTCCAGCTCTGACATTATAAATAGAACAGTTTAAACATTAAAATATTTTAGGACCTTTGGTCTATATTGAGTTATGGGAGTCCGAGTAGGTCATTAATCATTTCAAGCGGCAAATGAATTTCTTCTCAAGGATTTTTTCTCTCTAAGAAAATGCTATTAATTATTATTATTTACTATAGCCCTAGTACCAATGTCCTTCAGTGTGGCAGACTGTATTAATACTCAATAAAACAATAAAACAAATAATATTATTATTACAAATAATTATTAATATTATTAAATAAATATGGAAACAAGGTCATCTCGTGTTTTAATTTATTTTTATTAATAAAAATTTATATGTTGTTCTAAGCGTGATTTTTTCTACAGCTAGACCCCGGGAAAATAATGTATTTAGAACTTTTTTTTTTTTTTTTTATTCAAATGTAAACAGATTCATTCATGGTTTTTTAATTGCACTTTATAATGCTTCTGAGAACACACGTTACAATGATATTAAGTGGACGGGATGGCCGAGCACATTTGGGTGGATTTCGGTCTAAAAAATTACCTTATGTTATAGTTTAAAATTTAGATTTTGTCCCAGAGTGCCCAGTTCTGAAAATCCTGGGTTCGATTCCCACCTGGGTAGGTTTTCATTTCTCGAGGCCGCGGTAAGTACATGGCGGGAACCTTCAGGTTGTCGCAAGGAGATTGGCCAAATAAATCATGAAGTCCATTTGCCAAATTAGTCCCCCCCCCCATCAGTACCATATTGATGCTATGATACAGAGCTATTAAAAAAAAAAGTTTATAGTCACTGAATTCATTTCCTTCATTTGTCCTTTTATATAATAAAGTATAAATATATATTTTTTACCATTTGGAATTTTATTAACATGGTCTAAAAACGACCCTTTTCATTTTAAATCTAGGATCAAAATGTTTTCTTTCATTACATTACTACTTTATAGTGATTTAAATAAAACTGTGACTTGATTTGTGATATCTAGAAATTAAAAAAACATGTATAATTTTTTTTAATTTACGTAATATAGAATTTTTATCAATTTTTTTTAGTAACGGGTAAAGTAAACTTCGATGGTTTCTGCCAAATCGCAGGACATTTCCTCGAAGAAGAGGATGCGGAAGCTATGCAGGAAGAGCTGAAAGAAGCTTTCAGGCTGTACGATAGGGAAGGTAAGCTAAGCATATTTTTAGTTATTTTCTTGTCCCAATAATTGTAAAAAAAAATAAAAACAGTTAAACCATATCTATTTAATGTTTAGTAATAAGTAATAGTTGATGTTTAAAGGTTTGCCATAAGTATGTAATAGTTGAAAATAAAAGTGATGTTTAGACGCATAGAGGAGGTGTTCTGGATAGAACAAATTAAATGGTTCAAAATGGAAATATTAGGAATAACATATCTCAATGAGCTACAGAATAAATGGTCGCTAAAAGAATGACTGAGTAGTTCTGAAAAAAAAAAAGGTACACAAGCAGAATCTAAACGGTACATGGATGAATCTAAAGATACAATCCATCTATATTTCTTTTTATCCTCATATTTATCTCAGAATGCAGTCCACTGTACGCGAGGTAGTATCGAAATAAGTTCGAATAATGCAGAAGACGAAGTTTTGTATTATGTTTAGAGGCAAAAAATATTTTAGAGACTCCTAGATCAGCGATCGGTTCCATTGCCTTGGGCTTTTATTAACGATAGTTCCCTCTCCTCCACTCTTCTAATTTTTTTAGCTATCTATTTTTCCACAGCCCAAACTTCATCAACTCGTCAATGCATTGATATTTTTTTATGGAACGTACCCGAAATTTCCAAAGGCTGGAAGGTTATAAATTGAGTACTATAAGGGACAAATAAAGGGAGTCGTATTTTACAAACGTTACCTGTTGTTTTCAATAACAGGAACGTGAGTCCGGGGGTCAAGGAGCGAAGGGAGGTAGCACCTTCTTCAGGATTGATCTGCAGATTGGTCCTCCATCTGCACCTGAGGAATAACTGAGAGGCCTGTGAACCTTGCTGAGGATGTCTTAATGACACTAAAAACCCATTGCTGTCCGCACGTGGTGTAGTATCACATCCTAGCCGAGGTGACCCTGCATTAACAGAACATGACGGATCTATACTGGTAGGTCGATAAATATCCTTGGTGTGAGGCAGCAGTAGTACTGGCATGGAGCCGAACACAGTCTACTACCAGATTTGCAACACCGTTGCAGGAAAGCGAGAGGTATACAAGAACGTCAACCTCCATATATTTAAATCTATGTACCTGCAAATACTTCTATTCGGAGCTGAAAGCTGGATATTGCTAGAAAGGCAAGAGAACAGAGTCACCATTGCTGAAATATCTGCGAAGAACAGTCGGTAAGACTAGGAGGGATCGGTTTCGTAACGAAAGTATGCGCCAGGAGCTGGGGTCGCCTGATTGATGGAGGTTTTGTAAATCCACCAATTGAAATGGTTTGACCATGTGATCAGGATGGAGAAACATAGGGGAATAAATTATATTGAAATATGTAATGAATAAAGTATATAGATACAGTGATAACAACAAAAATCGAAATTTTTATGTTTAACAAAACAAGTAGGATTATCAGAAGATGAGATCGCAGACTAAACTGAAAATCAAAATCAGCCGCATCAGATAAATGTGCAGGCTCCTTTATTTGATTAGATCAGAGTAGTTAAAGGGAATCAATGAAAAATTAGCAGCAGTATTACGAGTGGGAGTGCGCATCGGAAGGTAATGGCATCAAGGATTGCAGAGGAAGGTATCTTAAATCCATGATTTGCGATACTTACATTATTCTCTACCGTCTCATTTAGTGAAGTTAATCAGGTTCAGAAGATAAATTTCTACATTATGATTACTTTAATTTACTATCCAACATTCCAATGCTTTGAAAATTCAAAGCACATTGCCTTTTAGTGTTAAAAAGACATTAAAAGGGATTTTATATTCCATTTCTTGTACATGGCACTGTTAATATCCTTCTTATTTTTTTCTTTTTGGTTCTTAAGTGCTTTTTAGTGTGGAGGGCCCAGTCTCAGTCAATCATTTCCATTCATCCCTCTGCTTTTTCATCTGGGCAATTTATTTTCCCTTTTGTATTAAATTCCCCTCTAAAGACTGAATATATGTGACACCCACATGTCTTTTTCCTATTGAATTAGCTTCTATTAAACATTTTACTTTTCTGTTCTAATATAGTCTGTATGAAGCCTGATTTCTATTTTTTCTTCAGGAACATTACTTTTGATTCCTATTTGATGACTTCATCCCTTATTTGGTGAGCCTATTTATTTCGCTTTTTTTCCAATCATGTGGTTGATTTAGTGACTTGTAAGGTTGGACCTCCTAATATTGTTTGGCTGGACAAAAATGTATAAATACAATAAAATATAATATTAAAAAAGTAAAAGTATTGTATTAATATACAAAACTCTCTTTCTAGGTAATGGCTACATCACGACAGCTACGCTGCGGGAAATCTTAGCTGCCCTTGACGACAAGCTGACGTCTGACGATCTAGACGGAATCATCGCTGAAATCGATACGGATGGTTCCGGTACCGTTGACTTTGATGGTACTTCAATTATTTATTTAATCTACAATATCTGTAATAGTTTAAAATAACCAGCTGTGTTAAAAAAAATCTGATTTTATAAATGGTAAAAATTTTCGTTATCGATTTTTTGCTCATATAATCAAAAAGTATCCACCACAAATCAATATCTGTGGTCAAGCCAGGTATGTATAGTGATTCCTTCAAAATTCAATATCATTATTTTAATTTATTTGAAAATGGTTGCTATGTGTAAAAGGGATAAATACTACCCTAGAAGAAAACAACGTATCTAATACCATTTTCAAGTTAATCAACTCCAGTAATCGACTTTTTACTTAAGATTAATTAATTTTTGTGTGATTAACAGAGTGTTAAATTTAAAATATCTCTTTTTTTCGCCAGAAAAGCTATCAGTATTTTTTTTTTTTTTAAAACTAAATAATTTAAATGAATTTCGATTTATGAAAATATATTTTTAGTTCTTCCATGCCCTTGTCCTATACCATATACTAATCGCATCTATATTTTGAATCTGATTTCACACATTTTATAATCGTATCAAAGTATTATTTTTATTAGTCAACGAAACTTTTAGTTGCAGAGGTGTAACTTTAATATTACATAATTAGAAAATTACTCACTGGGAGATATGATGCCAATCTTTGCCAAAATAAATTCTATCATACTCATTCGTATGTATATAAATATTGGGTTGGCAAATAAGTCCTTTCGGTTTTTCTGTTTATTTTGATGTTACTATGATACACTGCTTATCTGATGAATTAATTCCTAAGGTAGATTGTTTATCCTGTTATGTAATATGTCAAAAACGACATCTGTTAATTCCTGTTGAAGTTAGCTTAGTATTGTGCTTTCTATTGAACTGTGAATATGGAATATATCATTCATATATGGAAAATATCATTCATTATCGGCATATTTTGTAATATTATTTTAAAAAATATAAGCGTGCTGCAGAAGCTCATAGAAAAAATTGCAATGTTTATGACGATGATTCCTAACCGAACGCATCTGTCAAAATTGTCTGCCAAATTTAATTCAAGAAATTTTGAGATCAATGATGCCCTCATGAAATTGAAACGAGCAATTCTAAGGCCATTGTTGATCAAAATCCCACCCAATCAGTGCGAGAGATTGCTATGGCCCTAAATGTTTAGCAAACCAGCGTAGAAAACCATCTGGACAAGCTCGGCTGTTTCCAGGCTTAATGTGTGGGTCCCTCACATGATTTTTTTTCTCGAAAAAAACAATTTTATAACTTCAAAACGACTTTAGCTATCTACAAGAAATTTAGCAGGAATTTATGGCCACATAAACTATACAAAATGACATCGACAGGACCTTCGTAAAAAAAATACAAATGTAGATAAATATTAAAAACATATAAGGAGCTTTTGTTTATTTATTTGTTATGTAGGCATTAAATAAAAAAAAAACATTCATACGTCTTTGAAGAGCAATAATTCAGCTTTCAAACCAATATAGTAACATGGAATTTGGAGAACCAAACCTCATTGGTCACTCGCAATAAATTATTGAGCCTTGGATGGCACCTTTTCCCCTCCTCTCTCTATTCACCAGACCTAGGTCCAAGTGACTACCACTTATTCCGGTCTCTGGAGAACTCCATGAATGGAAAGGAATTCCAAAAGGAAGAGGACATCAAAAACCACTTGGATCAGTTTTTAACAATAAACACCACACATTCTATGAACATGGGATTATGAAGTTAGTGGAAAGATTGGAAAAAGTCATATTAAATAATGGAGAATATATTGTAGATTAAAATAAGTTCTGTGTTTATAATACATTGAGTTTGATTTCACCCTGAAAACCCGAAAGGATATGCCAATCGATTATTTATTAAAGAATGTTTTGACATATATGGAAAAATGAAATATGTCGACTAAATTAGCATCATTATATATTTTTTCTATATAAGAAAAGATATAACTACTGTCAAATCGTTACAAACAGAATATGTAAACAGTTAGGTCGGAGGCAGTTTGTGGCAGATTGCTACAATAGCTATGATGGATTTAAGGTTTTAAACAAGCCCCGTGCGGGTATAGAATACACTGGCTAGGGGAGAATTGATGATGCTTCCACACCCAATGCCTATCATCAATTACTGTCTCTATAAATAACAACTACAAAGAGAGTATTTACCTGCTTTCGGAAAAAAAAATAGTTAATTGAATACAATAAAATAGGGCTCTATCGTAAGTTATTCCTGTGGTCATGATATAGGCCATTTTTATATGTACTTTTAACTCATATTATTTTTGGATTTTCACATCTATACAAACCTATCTTTTGAATCTTTCAGCCACATTTCAGTACCTTACTTTTATCTATAGAGAAAATTCGAGTGAAAATTCTAGTAAGATTTATTAATATTTCGTATTTTGAAATCTTAAATTGAAACCTATAGGTAAAAATTATGCATATTCATATGAAATGTTAAGCATTATGTAGCTAAAAACATTATCCTCAGTCATGGCATTTTACAAGTTTTGTGAAATTGATTAACTAACAACAATCAAACGGTTGTTTTGATGTTTTTGGCTCAACACATCTAGGTCATCATTGCCCGATCAATAAAATAATACTATTATTCAAATCTTTAGCTGGTAGGTTTAAAGAAATAAATGAACAAATAATATTTTTTTTTTTTAAATAATATTTATTGGGATATATTAGAATCTGTCAGATTCAAGGACAATATTAATAGTGATATAGAGTAGCTCATTCATACTATGCACAATAAATAAAAATAATAAACAGCAATATAATAATACTAAAGCAAATGTATATAAACTAAAAGATACTATAAAAAAAACAAAATAAACTACTATAACAAAATAAATACTTAAATACACACATGATTTTATAACATAAATAATATCTACAAAATAAAAATTGTTATTTACATAAAACAATATTAATAAAAAAAAGAACAAACATAATTAAATAAAACTAAGTAATATATAAAATTAGGGTTTAAATAATATATGATAATGGGCGTTTTTGTATGTCATAATAGCGCAAAATTACATTTCAGAAGGGTCTATTTTATTCTGTTAAATTTTTACAGAGACTGGTGGTTTTTCAAACCTGCTTTGTATTTGATAATGGTATTATTTTAAATTTATTTTAATTTAATGAATGAAATACAAAAGTAAATCAGGAAATAATGACTTTGAATAATTTCATACTATTCCAAGTTTATAAATATCATTTTTTTTTTCCTTGGAAGAGTTCGATGAATCATGAATTTCTAATATATTCAAATGGGATTAGGAATTACTTCGAATAAGTATATAGGATGAGGAAAGTTTCTAGATATTCATTCCCCTTTATCATTCTTGATGTCCTTCTCAATCCAAGAGTTGAAATTTATTCAACCCTGCTTTCTTCTCAATCTGCTTTCAGTCCTCCTAATACAGTCACTATTCCCGGAATTTTAACGCAGGTAAAAAAATTAATGTGAGACCCTTACGGGGTGTCTGATAGATTCCTGTCATACATTCTTGCAATCTTGTGTACTAATTTGTTAAATATAGGTAGGTTGCGCTAAAAAAGGGCTGCCTTAAGTTGTTTACACAGCTGTAAATAAAGACAAGGCAAACAAGGCGATCCCTGTTTGAATACTAATAAAAATTTAAATAATTAAAGCTATCGAAAAATAAACTAAACTAAATATTCTCAATATTATTGTACATAGGGAGTTTAATAAAAGCGTAGCGATAATAGTGTTCATATATGTTTGTGGCGGTCTTTTACCGCATAATCATAACCCACGTGGACTGCCATTTTCCTCCTTGCTAGTTTTTACATCTCCCTTTTCTACATCTAACTCACTCATACATCTGGATATCTTGGATATAATGTCATTTACTTCAGCAGAATAATGACAAAAACATATAAAATACTTATAAATTAAATTATAAAAATTTACTTGAGAAATACCATAGGTTTACCTAAAAAAAACAATTAGAGTTTTTATGTAAGGAAATGTAAGAGACTGAAAATTAAATATATTTGTGTTAAATTAAATATATAGATATATTTGTGGGACATATTTGAAGATAAAACTTCGAAGAGGGTGGATATAATATTAGGCTAATTTCGTACTGTGAGTTCCTTCACCACCTTGATCCAACAAGCAGTCTGGACTGCATCCTCACCGCCCCCACCAAAAACTCCCTTAAAAAGAATCCTTTGCCCAAAACCTTACTGACCTTATCCAAACGCCAATCTAGGACCTTCTGGCAAAGAACCAGGCATCCTGATCATCGGAAATTATACAATTACTATTCCAAACAGGTTAAAAAAGAACTGGCTTACTTTAGATTCCAATCCTACAATTCCTTTATTTCTTCCCTCTCTATCGACGACAACTCCCTCTGTAACGTGACCAAAAAAATCCTTAAATACCAATCTATATCCCACTTCCTCCGACGAGATGATGGAACCTTTTAGACAAAAGACTAATATGGGACCCACAAACCAGACTTAAAAGACAAGAACTTAACCGTCGATTTGGCCATTTATACAGACCACTTAACAGAAAATCTAACCACTCAATTGAAAACAAACTATTAATATACAAGACCATACTGAAACTCATCTGGACCAACGGACTTGAACTGTGGGGGAAAACTAAATTTTCGAACACCAAACGCATCTAATCCTTTCAGTCTAAAGTCATCGGTATAATAGTCAATGCTCCTTATTATGTTACGAACAAAACCTTACATCATGACCTTGACATCCCTTATGTCGTTGGAATTATTCCCGATTATCAAATATTCATCAGAACCTGATCCATCATACTGATCCCTTAGCACAGTCCTTATCCAGTTCCAGTCTTCCCTACAATCCTCCTAGAAGGTTGAAACGGCAGTGGCTTCGAGATCTTTTGTAAATACGTCACTGGAGTCCTGGCAATGGCCAGCATCTTCACTCAAGTCAGGAGCATATGTGGCTTTAGTAGAGCCCTCTTTTAGTCTCCACTGTATTCCCGTCCCAGTGATGCAGCTGAGAGTGAAGCGCTGGGAATTCTTGGAGTCTTGTCTTATCCTCCACACGTGGGGGAAAGGACCCTACTCGGAACTCCTTCGGCTGACTGTAGATATTGTAAATAAGAATGAATGTTTTTAATTTATTTTTATTTAATATAGGCTCATTCTTTATTTTCTTTTTTCTTTTCTTTTATTATTATACTTTCTCTATTATTTTTGTTTTATTGTATATATGGTATGGTGGTGTTTCATGCATCCCAAATACTTAATGCCCTTAATTGAGGCAAAATATATTTTTTTATGAATAAAAAATAAAATTTCGTAATGTAATTTATTGTTAAATTTTAGTTAATTAAAATTAAAAAAAAAACTGTGCCTAATCAAACTTAGTTATGATACTGGTTGTTTACACCTTTTGCGTATTATGAGATGAATCCGAAATATGGAAAAAAAAAGATCTGAACTTGGAAGCATTAGCTCTTGATTAAGCAATATTTGAAATATTATTGCTTCTGTAAAAAGAATCAGTACTGCCCCTGAAACTGATATTGACCTCTAAAAGAGAAATATTTTCTGGAAATCTGATAGAGAAGGATTTTTTTTCGTTTATCTTATAAAAAATCTGATAATATATTCCTGGAACGGAGGGACCCCTTTAATTTAATTCCGAGAATTAATGTTCGAAGGCGACTTAAATGTATACAATTCCAAAAAGCTTGGTTAGAAAAGTATTCAGTGAACCTATTTAATGGTAGTGATATTCCAAGAATTTTAAGCTATTCGGTATGATACTTTCAGTTCTAGCTACCTTTTGAAATTTGAACATAAGATAACATTATGAAATTATAAGCGATTGGATTAACAGTTACAGAGAAAATCATTTATTTTCCTTATTACGTTGTGGACACTCAAGTGTTTCTGGTTGTTTTTTTTAAATGATACACTGAAAAAAATATTGTAAATATTTAACAAATATTTTTTTTGTTCAAATTATGTGACAATTGATACATCGCACTTCTTTTCCTGTAACTGTATTACATCCCAACGCCTAATTGTAATTATGAAGTGTATTATTTGTTTACAATAATTGTTTAAAGTAAATATTAAAATATGATTTATAAAGTTGTTTCCTAATATCATTTAATTACATTTTTTTTTTTTTAAATACCACGGAGATGATGCCAGTGAATTGTTACAGGTCTCAAGTTCATCCCAAACTTTCCAACCCAAACTGCAATAGTTATGCCATGAATTTCTCTTCTAATTCTGTCTTTCAACTCATTTAGATTGTGAAGGGTATTTATTAAAAAGTTTTCCCGTGCGTGTTAAAATGTGGTGAGCGTGCAGGTCATTCAAGGTTACCCTTACCATTCTTTCTTTCTTTTTTTTTTGGGAGAGAGATTTTCTATGTTATATGTTTTCTGTTTCTTCTAAATTTACAATCCAAAAACGAAAATAAGACCTGTGTGTGTAGTGTTGGTAAGATAGGCCGGCATAACAATGGCCGTTTTGCAAAACTTCCCTAATCATCTTTGAAGTTAATATGGAGTGTGTCAATCCCCACCTCTGTAGCCTTAACACAGACTGTCCAGTCACCCTTCAAAATCATAGAAACTTAAACACCATACTTTATAATGGTGTTAGCAACATAAATTCAACTCTTTGATCTCACATGCCAGATCTAATTTTTTTCGTAAACGTAGATGTTTCGGAGGAATAACAAAGTAAGAAACTCGAAATTGTAAAAATGAAAAAGATAATAATCATGTGAAATATTATTGTTTTATTTTTTCTTTCTTTATTCTTCATTTGAAAGTAAATATATTTTTGTTTAATATTTTCAATTGAAAAAATTCAAAATGTTTTTATTTTCCAGAATTTATGGAGATGATGACAGGAGAATAAACGCAACATTTGGAACAATTACCACAGATCCAATATATCTTCATTCAGTGAAGAGGCATTTGAAATGTTTGCCTAGAAATGGCATTTATAAGACGATTTATAAACTATACGTATATGTCCTAATTTATTTACAAATCAATGTAATTTAAGGCAATAATTCAAGAAATAAATTATTTATTTATTAAATGTTTTATTTTTATCCTTCACCACATTTTGATGTAATTTAAAACAATTACGCTTAAAAGGAAACATAAAAAATATTTCCTCCAATCTATAAATTTTATTTTATTTTTACAAAAATCTAGAGGTCAAGAAGAGTTTGTATGAATATTTGTATTAATAATTAAGTAAAATGGCCCAAGAGTAAATACTGCAAATAAATATTATGTGTTTATTGTGGCAGAATCCAGTTCCTCTTTTACTAGGCATCTTTTACTAGAAACTGTCATGTTTTTCTTTGAGAATCGAAATGAAAACGAAAGAAAAGAAGAAAATCGTACGTCATACTTTAGTAAAAAAAGTATAAAAAATAAAATATATATTTTTCATAGTTATGGCAAAAAAACTTCCAATTTCCGTCAAATCCCTTAATTCACATTTATTATCTCTAACATTTTGGAACAATTTTCCCATCATCAGAGCAATCCTTATATTCACTGAAACTTGCTTTTTTGATGTGGCACCATTTTTCAAGAATTTAAATATTTGTCACATTCATTATATATATTATTTGGTGTTACACATCCTTTCTTATTCATTGTTACACTAACCTACCTACCTGGCTATCTTCCTAGGAAGATAATATATGGTAACAATGAATAAGAAAGGATGTGTAACACCAAATAAATATATAATGAATGTGACAAATATTTAAATTTTTGACAAATGGTGCCACATCAAAAAAGCAAGTTTCAGTGAATATAAGGATTGCTCTGATGATGGTAAAATTGTCCCGAAACGTTAGAGAAAAATAAATGTGAATAAAGGGATTTGAAGGAAATTGGAAGTTTTTTTGCCATAGCTATAAAAAAATATATAAACGTAGGCTTCCTAGAAAAAGAAAAATAAGAGGATAAAATATATAAGTAAAAATATACTTACTATTATTTTAGTGATTAGAAGTATTCCAACGACGATTCGCCATTTAATCCATCTAGCTGACGGGGAATGACTGTACGTGATTCGACGGGATGTCGTCCTTTGTCTGAGTGTGTTGAGTGTACAAGAGGCAAACACATTTTAACATATTTTAATCCTTGAGAGATTACCTAGGTGTTTTATTATTGTGCTGGTTATTGGCGAGATGGGCGGGATGGTTAAAATATGAAATAAAAAAATTTGTTTCTATTGTTAAAAATATAGTGTATCACATAGTTAGTTTTATATTTTACTTTTTAAAATGCAAAATACAAAACTAAGATATGTGCTTTAGGCCACACAATAGAAGTGAAAGTTTCAATAAGGCGAGATTAATAATAGAAATTATAGATAATAGCTCATTATAAAGAAGATGAAATAAAGAACATTTCTCTCGATTACAGTATCTAGCTCAGGTTTTTAGATATTTGATATCAGTTTTTGAGATATTTCAATCCATATCTTCTATGAAATTCGTTATAATATGGTTTTCGACACTATTTTTTCTCTATCCTACTCTCTAATACGGTGTTGGGTTAAAATACAATTTTGAATAATAGTTCATTACAAAGAAGATGAAATTTTGAACATTTTCCTTGCTTACAGTATACAGTTCCGATTTTTAGTATCTGAAGTATTTTAATCCATATGCTCAACTAAACTCGTTATCAGTTGGTCTTCAGCACTATCCTTTTCCTTTTCGGCTCCCTAACACGGCGTCGTGTTAAGATACAATATTGAATTATAGCCTATTAAGAGAGGATGAAATGCAAACAATTTCTGAGCTTAAGCATACGCATGCCCGATTAGTAAAAAAAAACATTTCAATTAGTCGACTCTAGCTAGTGTTGTCCCAAATTGGTCTTGGTCTTGCACTGTTGCAATACCAAGACCAGGAATGGTTAAAAAAATCATTTTTTCAAATAATAATTAAATCAAAGTAGTTACTAATACTTGACAATCATAGTTACTATATGTAAAAAATTGGCATCATCAATATACTTTTCTATTTAACTCCTCTAATTTTTAATTCGGGCTTAGTTAGGTTTCACCTATCTCAAAAATTACAGTAATATCTCTACAGTAATAAGCTAATAAGTAACTCTAAGACTGTTGCGAGACTCTTCCGCACGACCAAGACCATGACCAAGACTGAGTTTACAAGACCAATACTCCTCTCGGACTCGCATTTGGACAACGTTACTTTCTTCTTCTTTTGCATCACCCTGTAGTGCCTTTCAGCGTAGGGGAGCGTCTAACCAGGATTGCCAATTTTCCCTGTTTCTTGCAATATTTCTGACTTGGCGTATATTTTTATTTCTATTTTTGCACTGGCGGTCTACGTATTTGAGGTACGACATTCTCGGTCTGCTGCGGGGTCTTCTGCCATTGGGGACGTAGTCCATAGACTTTAATGGATCTCTGTGTTCCTCCATCCTGATGACATGCCCAAACCACTTAAGCTGCCGAGTCTTTCGGAAATACTTCATCGGGGGAACCCCCAATTCCTCCCTGATTCTCTCGTTGCGAATGCAGTCGCGTCTCGTTTTCCCTGCGATCCTTCGAAGAAACCTCATTTCTGCAGCAGTGATTTTTCTCTCAAGTTTGTCAGTCAGTACCCAGCTTTCTGCAACATACAGGAGTATAGGCAAGTATACTGCCTTAAATATGTGCAGTTTTACACCTCTGCTCACTTCTCTCTTTCCAATCACAAAAATACAACTGGAAGCAGATTCCTTCGCCCCAGAAACGTCCTTTCTGTTCGTTTTTTTGCAGATGGCAGCAATTTCATCCATATATAATATAAATAGCAGCGGGCTTAAACTATCACCTCGTTTGACCCCCTTAGCTATGCTAAAATAGCCAGATTCCTGTCCATTCAGTCTGACCATTCCTTTTGGATTTTGGTGTATGGATTTAATGGCCTCAACCAGGCTTCTAGGAACATTTTTCACTCTTAGTGTTTCCCATATTTCTTTTCTTGGGACTGAATCAAATGCTGCTTGAAGGTCGAGGAAGGTTAAGTACAGATTTTTATCATTATCCCATGATTTTTGCATTATATTCCACAGAGTGAATATATGATCCTGTGTCTGACGCCCTGGTCTGAAACCAGCTTGCTCTTCTCCTACGAACGGTTCCACTAGAGGTCTCAGTCTATTGTGCAGGATGGATGTATATAATTTATGGGCAACGTTACCTCTAGCCAAATTTATCAGAGGCTTAACACTTCGGAAATATGACGGATCAATCTCACTTTTTCGTTTTCACTTCAAAAATTTATTTAATTTTGTATTTTCCAGCTGTGATTTAAAGTCTATACCGCAATCAAAATTCCAGTTATTTTTAAGACCCAAAAGTAGCCGGTATATATTAGCTTTTCAAATAATTAATTGAGGTCTGCAAGAGTGATTAGTTGTTCAAAAAAGTAAAATGGCTCGGAGAGAGGTTGATTCGAATTCATTATTCAAGCGGGAGTTCTACTTCTTCATTTATCACAGCCCGGCCGGGCCCAGCCATGAAGACCTCTATTGTGGCCTCCCCATTGTCGGCAACAGCTGGAATGAACACTTTCCGCCAATCATGGCTTGTTTTGTTATTCGGACGAATGACCAGTCACTCGCAGGCTAAGGATTTCTTTTTATACATCATATTAATTACTCTATTCCAGATGGTGATTTATTTAAAACAATAAAAAACATGTTTTTTTTTAATAATCTAAAACAAGTTATAAAGAACGATATATTATTGTTTATTATTATTAAAATGATTGTTTCAAGTTCTAAAATTTGAATGTTTATGACGTCTGCATTGGCTCCATGAAATGTTTCCTGTGTTAATGTTAAAGGTATAATCCGTTGTTAAGGCTATTTTTCATCATATTATTAATACACACCTAAAACTTCGTAAGAGGCTTCATTTTATCTTGATCTACAAATTTTTTCATCTACGAAAATTCTCTGAAATTTAGCGTTATCTAATTAAAATTAGTGTTGCCCAGAATCGGTCTTGGTCTTGCACTGGCAAGACCAAGACCAAGACTGGTAAAAAAAAAATCGATTTTGTGAATAAACATCAAGGCTTGGTTACCAATACTTGACAATACTTTTATTTAGTATATGTAAAGAATTGGTATAACCAATATACTTTCGCATTTAACTCTTCCAATTTTTCATTCGGCTTAGTTAGGTTTCTCCTCTCTGAAAAATTACACTAGAGAGATATAATAGTAATAGAGATATAACTATAGCAACTTCAATACTGATGCGGGACTATTAGGACTATAAGACCGAGACTCGTCTCAGTAATTTAATTAGGTCCTAAAAACTTAAGGTCGTATAGGCCAAACAGTCCAACATTTTTGTAGGTTGACTTTTTTCTCAATCATATGATCAAATTATCTTACGATTCAAGAGGAAACCAAATGAGTTTTGAAGAATTTTTATAACTTAATTTAATTGACAAAGTTTACCAATCTCCTCCAAAAAAAACTCCCCATGTTCTAGTATTTTCGTTAATAAAAAAGATTGTAGCTTATGATAAAATGAATCCATTCATCCCGTGTTGATAATTTGGCGAAAAGGTGTTTGTACAGAGTTCTGGTATTTTTTGCGAATATATAATATTCAATAAATGACCAATTTTGACCCTTGGGGTACCCCCGTCAGGGCTTGACTGATAAATGTACAAAACATAGGCACATGTAATTAATATTGAGTATGCAAAACATGCGTTGCATGCTGTAATAAACCAAAGTTTACGAGTTCAAATCCAAGTGTTGAAGGACTTTTAACTTTGGTATGATTGTAAAGGGTCTTGTGTAAATCATGAATAAAAATAGATAAACTTTGCAGAATATATTTATTTTGCTACAAATTCAGTAAATAAATAAATTTATAACACTAGACATAAGAAAATAAATCTTCTCATTTGAAAAAAAATCCATCTATTTCACACATAAAAAAAAAATAAATAAATAAAAGAATTACAACACCGAATCATCACTGTAAAATATCTGTTTAAACAGATTGTGACCAAAGTAGTTTTTATAAAATAATTTACATAATGTTATACGGTATTCCAATAAAATAACATGTATATAAAATGTATATATATATATTAGCCAGAAAAAAATCAATGGAAAAAATATACATTAATTACAATAGCGAACCATAGTTATGTTGGACAATAATTTCACATCGAAACACTATTGGCCGTACACTGATATCTTTATCCATTGAGAAATCTACGATTTGGTTACTTTCAAAAACTATTAGGATAAATTGTTTTTCATTATACAATATCGGCCTTACAAAACATCTAGTGTTCATTGTTACACCACATATATGGAATAAATATTGCATATATAATATTAATGTTGATACTTTGCCTAGTGCCTATTAGTTGATTAGTTGTCTATTTTGTATTTTATGGTGCTCTTGTAATCTGATAAGCTTCTAACTCGATAAGTCTTGGGTGTTTTGGTTGTGGCCTTCAGTTAACATTAGTCTACTTCAAAGAGTAAACAATTACATATTTGAGAGTAATTCTATTTACAATTATATAAATTGTAAAATAGAATAACTGCGTCTGCTAATCTATCTTCTTAGTAGCAAAATATGTTATTTCATAGCTCACTATAGCAATTGATAAACTACACTAAATTGATAAACTTCTTGCTTACAATTCTAATATTAGTGTTCATTGTCACCTTTTCCATATTATAATAATGATCGTAAATATTATTTTCAGATCCAGTTACAATATTAAAGTAAAAATGCATTGAAGAAAGGGAAACGGAATCTTTATGTGCATACTTATACGTACAGTTACAAAACGATTGCTTTTCTTTTGGGATTCAATCAGTTTTAATTGATAAAATTATAGTTAACATACAATATTTTATTAAAGGGAAGTCTTTTAACATCGAAAAATAAAATAGCATTTATTCGTTTATTTCATTTCTTGAAAATGTACGCTTTTAGTTTTTTTTCTTGATGCGTCAGTAAAAATACAATTTTAATTAATTATCCTAAGACAAAAATGACGTATTCTAACTTTCAGATTTTTTTTTTAATACAAATCAAGGAAATCAAGGAATGAATCTAGTTGAAGAAATATTTTTTGTTTGTTCTAAATATATGCCAAATAGATAATTTTTAGATGATTTTTATTGTTGAACATAAATTATTGTTAAACATAAAACATATGATTTTATTGTTAAACATAAAAAATTTAACATAAATCAAGAGATTTTTAATGGTTTAAAATTTAATTTATGGTATAAACAAACCAAGATATTTCAATTTTATGATTTAGTGAGTTTGTGGACTGGATAGAATAATTGTGAGAAATCCGCTTATCTTCATCGATTTAGTTTTCGAAATGGGATTAAGTACAGAAATTAACAATATATATATATATATATATATATATATATATATATATATACCAAGGTGCAAAGAGATCTAGCAATTAGGGTTGTTGGAAGAATATTTATATATTTATAATTTCTAAGAAAATTATTTTTCCCGATAGTTAACATGGAATCAGAGATATGAAGGTTTATTTTAATTTATTATTTTATTTCCTTAAGGAAAAAAATCAATGTTTACTTGAAGATATGTAAAAAAAAATACATCTTCTACCTGGAATAATTTTTATTTTTCAGAGCTCAACTACATTTTCTGCAATACCCTATTTTCTAAATATTGTCCTGTATGTCATCCATAATTTTTGTATTTTGCCATTTTTCTTGTAATTTTTTACTTCTTCCATTTAGAAACATCCTAATTTTGTATTGTTGTCCTGACTGTATTCTTGAGTATGTGAGAGAAAAGCATGAATATTAAAAAAAAGATTACCTCAGTAGGAGGATATAATTTTATTCACATACCTTAAAGAAGCTATAAAAAATTCTGTCATTGTGATTTATCAAATAAACTCCGTGAATAGAAGTGAAATCACAGACACACAAAATAAACACTAACAACAACAATCAAAATAGTCAGATAAAACATTTAGATCCAAAGGTCAACTTTTCATTATGGCAGAAACCCAATTATTGGTCAAAAGGAGGATGTTGCTCTAGATGATAAATTTTAGAACTTAAATTAGAAAATTGACGATGGAGCACATTATTATTATTATTATTATTAAAATTAAGGTAATTACAAATTTATTGTAACATAATACAAATATGTAATGTAACAAGCACAATATTGTAACTTAAAATATTTTTAGCCTTGCATCCATAAGAGTATTGGAATTGCAGTTCTGAAGATGGGAATAAAAGGTCCCGAAACGAAAAATTGCCAGTTAACATGTAACGTTAAAAATATACTCGAATTGTTAATAATTGGAAGTTATGATTGCCAAGCAACTAAATTAAATTGACAACTTCCCAAGAAAGAAAAAAAAAAAAAAATAAACTCCATGTTTACATTTGTTTTGCTTGGATCCCTTTGCTTTTGCCTCAATAAATTAACTTTCTGATTCGTGAATAAATATAACCCACTATTAAAATAAATATAACAGCCAATTTGTATTTTATATTGAGCCTTGAGTTATTTAATTTTAATTTTTTAAATTAGTAAATAATTCTGATAACATAAATATGTTCAACATAAATATCAAAATTAATAAAATTACTCTAAAGAATAGCTTATTATATTGCTTTAAATTTAGTATTAGTATTCAATCGGCTAAAAAGAATGTTTTACATTAAAAAAATAAACATAACTATTTAAAAGCTATTAAGTGTGTCATTAAAAACTTTATCTCACAAATAAATTAACAAATTAAAAAATATTCTAATCAAAAACGTTAATTAACTTTTCTTAGAATTGGAGGATATTCCATTGATTTAACTTCCATTAGTTCCGGATCGTTAAAGCAAAAAAATGTATAAAATTCACGAAGTATCAAATATTCAATCCTCGAGAAGAGGTTTGTCGATGTAATTTAAAAGAAAAATGGATGATGTTACTTGAAAATGAATTTTAATTTTTAAAGATTGACTAACAAATGTGGGTGCTCCACTAACCACTGATTGTTTTACATTTTCATTTCGACGAATTCTTCCCATAAAATATTTTAGCGATTATAAAAGACTTTGCTTTGTGAATCAGATTAAAGCAATTTCCATTCCGATTACATTTTCGCGAGTCTCCGCTTGGAGGTCTTTTCTATTTAAAGTTCTTTATCTGTTCAGAGAGATAACAAAGCATTTTATCATTTCACTATATTTTATCATTGGATTCCAGAAAATATTTAAAAATTGTTATTTAATAATTGTAGAGTAGTTTCATTTCTCGTTATATTGTGTATATCAGTATACTTAAGCTTTGGTAATGCAACGTGAATATTTATATGTTTTATTTTAATTTTTCGCTTATTTTTTAATTTAGTGAATTATTCTATTTATTTCTCCTAATTATTGTTTAAAGTACAACAGAATTTTTATTAATTCATAATGGGCTATTATAGAATATCCCTTATGTATTGCACCTTTAACGCTTAATTCTATCCCAACAGTTGACTGAAACAAGAAATATAACATATTTATTTATGTTATATTTCTTAGAATCTAACCAGAGCTTATATTTTTATGTACTAGACTGGACAGATTAACTTTGTTCAGTGGTGTAGCTAGACAATTTGAGGTCCGTGGATTAATGCTTGAGATTCCCTAAAAAAAAACACCATTAAACCATTTTTTAAACAATATTTTCTGATTGAAAAAAAGAAGAATATGTAAATATATATATATATATATATATATATATATACTAAGGTATACATACATACATATACTAATGTATACATATATATACAAAGGAGGTATACCCTGGGTATACCGCCCTAGGTCTGTCTTGTAAAATTTTTTATTCGAAATAATCTTTATACAAATGATAATTTAATTGTTATTAAGTAAAGGAATTTAACGAAAATCTTTCTTAAATGTATTCATATATAATTATCGTTGTGCTTGGCCAGATATTATTTCTATACATTATTTACTAATATTCTAATTAAATATAATGGTTGTGTAATTGTATACATTTATACATAATGCTTTTAGCATATTAACACTATTATATGTTTCTATCATGTTATGTTTCTGTTCCTTTTATTGTATTTTCATCATTTTACATTGCATTGGAACAGTTTACTAATACATATATATTTTTTCCTATTAATTAATCAGTAAATAATTAAAAAATAGAAGGGTGTCAGTTTCAAAAATACTCAGTCCTACGTGTTCCTCAGTTACCAACACCTCCATGGTCTTCCTGCATCATCTGCTATTCTTCCACGCCATTTACTCTGACATAGGATGCCAGTTCTGAATTTGCTCCATAGGATTGGCGAAGGCCGAGTTCCAATGTGTCAGTGCCTTTCCTCGGGCAAACATGTAGGAACCCAGAACGCATTTCCCGATCAGTTTATCTGGAAAGAAAAATGCAAGCTACAGATACATATAAAATTGTTGGTGAGAAGATGTTTTAATTGCACTCATTATAAAATTTTAATACTATATTTTCCAATATTTTCTTTTTTATATTTTTATTAATTTCGTTAAAGACATCCCAAAGACCAATGACTCTATAATGGTCCACTGTGTTCAAACACAGCATCCAACTTCGTTAAGAGTAACTTATAAAATTAACAAAATCATTTATGATACATCATATTTTATTCTATGTCGTCCGTAGTCTTTAATTTGCATGCCTTAGGGAAGGGAATTGACCCTCTAATTTCATCTTGTGGTGTTTCGGAAACTGCTCAGTATATTGTCACGATTTCGATAACTTTTGAGAGAATAAGGGCCAAATTACTGAGGGAAACCGTACTCTACCATATCAGAAAGGACAATCCCTCAGCTAGCAAAGAAGGATAATTCCCCATTTTACGTAGATTTCTTTTACCTGTGGAAGGATTAGTGGAAATTGATCATTTCATCCTAATCCAATGTATTAAAAGAAAGAAGAATGAGAAAATAAGTGGTAGAAGTGGTGCAATAGTTCTACCGAAAATCTGTGGTGTCGGGAGACAAGGGAGGATGGAAATAAAAAAACATCCATATAGTAAATTATGTAATTAATGATATAGTAAATTATATCAATGATTTTTTAAATTTACAACAATACCTAATTTGATGACGTTTAGAAGCATCTGATCACCAATGGTGTATCATCATGCAAAAAAACCATTACATATAAGGATGTTTAGAGATGGGTAAATAGTTGACTGATCATTTATGAGGATGAAACAAAATTGTCAGGAATTTCAGTCACGATAATATTTATTAGGCCAGCCGACGTTTCGACCAAAACATGTCATCATAAGGGCTATGTTCTTGTCTCTCCAAACGTCCGCTAACCCAATAATTATTATCATGACTGAAATTCCTGTCAATTTCGTTTCATCCTCATAAGCATGTTTTTATTAAGCGATCCGACATCTAATGTTAGTTTTATTTAATATCAATATCTAAATTGTTATTTGTGTCTGAATTCATTTACCTGTGGATATGTCAATGATGATTATCGTGAGGATTTTATTTAACCTTTGATTATATTGCATAGTAGACGATATTAAATTTCCTTATAGAATATCTCTTAAGATTTTATTTATAATTCTATTATATCATATTCAGATAATAGAATTATAATTTGGCGAATTCCATCTAAATATGCCATTTTTATGTAACGGAAATTTTAAGGATATGGACCTATAGTTCATAGCTTGATATCATGTTCATAGTTCTATAGGATAAATCTTGAATAAAGGTTTCTTATTTTCATGAGGTTAATAAATCATCAGAATTTACAGCCTAGGATTGTTTTATGCAACTTGAGGACTTTTCGAAGCGTTTGGGTCATCATCAGAGGATTGGTTACTGTATAGTCTAAGATCATGAACTCGATGTGAACTTAATGCTAGGTAATACATTCTAATTTACAGTATACATTCTAACCAATGCCCTAATGACGTGGGCTGCCGGTTGGAATTTCGGGCAAGCTGAATGAAATGATTCTAGACTGCAGATCCGAATTATTTATCATCCTCCCAATTTTTAAAAAACAGTTATAAAAAAATAAGCCATCTCAACGTTTTCATAACTTTTATCTTTTTATTTATTATCTTATTTTTATATAATTTCAGAAAACTATAAAAAATATAGTATTTAATATATATCAAATACCTAGTTAAGAAAAATGAAATGATATTTGGAATCGTCATTAAAATCATCAACCATGATTCGAGACCATTTACAAACTATGTCGATCTAGAGACTATTGAGGGACCAAACTCAATGTTTAATAATAATAAACCCCTAACTGATTCAGGGAGCCCAAACTAGGAAATTAATTATGGCAAAGTTTTGTTTCAAGTTGCAGAAATCAGTGTCTTGTAATTGGTCGAGTTGAATTAATATTTTTCTGATAAAGTTTGAAGTATAATTAAATAATATTTTAATAAATATATCCTATGATTTATATCTATCTCATTGATTAATACAAAACAAATATTTTGTTGCTAAATGTGTTACCTCACTTTTCCCACTTCAGGATGGACTAGGGTTATGACGTTTCACCAACAGTACACAGCTAAGAAACTGTTATAGTTGGTAGGTTAAACTTGGAAAAAATCCAAAACACACATGCTTATCCTTACAAAATGCAAGAATGAAAATGAAAACCGCCAACGTTTTGCCTATCATCAGGACAGAAGAGAACAGCAAATCGAACATCGCTCTGTGGCATCCATTCGCATACACTAAAACTCTCGTTAGTTTTTTCTATTAAAAGCAATTTTTCTGCATTCATAAGTAGTGTTGCCCAAATGCGATAGCGAGACGAGTCTTGGTCTAGCAAACTCATTCTTGGTCATGGTCTTGGTCTTATACAAGAGTCTCGCGTCAGTCTTGCAGTTACTTATCAGCTTATTACTGTAGAGATATTACTGTAATATTTTATATAGGAGAAACCTAACTAAGCCCTAATGAAAAATTAGAGGAGTTAAATGTAAAAGTATATTGGTTATACCAATCATTTACATATAGTAACTATGATTGTCAAGTATCAGTAGGTATAGTATAGTAGCTATTTTGCATTCAAATAATTTTTATTCAAAAATAGATTTTTTTTTACCAGTCCTGGTCTTGGTCTTGCAAAGTGTAAGATCAAGACCGATTTTGGGCAACACTAATCATAAGGTGTAGTTTGGTTGAAATGTTGGTAAAATGCTGGCAGCACCTTAGGGTAGATTTTTTTTTTTCTATCAAACCTGTGTTTCTTGGATAAATCTATAGTATTTTATATTATAATATTTCGAATTTATTTTACTTGCAAATTTATAAGAGCGATAAAGGAGTCATCTTGTTTATCTGAAATTGAGTGAGAATATATTAGATAATGACTGGATGAAATAATTTCTATTGCGGAAAGATAAGGATGGGATGGGAAAAGATTTAGAGATCTAAAAGCTATTTTATTCAGAATAACTATATAATTATATTTAAGACATAATAATCATCTATTAAGTTTTGGAAGGAGACAGCGGTAGTAAATATACGGTTAGGTTTATTCGTTACAGGCCATAATTATGAAGGAAACTCTCATTTTATGAGCCCTAAATCTTTTTTCGACAGCGATGACATCTGGCGGAATCTCATAAAAGTCTTAGTTGAACTTTAGAACTACTAAATTTCAGGATTTGAAATGTACAGCCCCATTTAATTGTTGCATGTTTCCTAGAGTTGTTATTTAAAATATACTGGTGAATTAAGAGAGAAATATGGTTGGATTAATACAGGAGATAGTGACATCCTTGCTCTCATCGAGCGATACGGCCAACATAAACAAGACATAAACCTTCCTTCATTCAAGGTTTTGGCCGGGTTCCCATGTAAACTAAATCCCTCGTTAAACAGCAAAAGGGGGACCTTATGCTCGGCTATTCCTGACTGGAGACCGTCTCTTGTCTTAACGACAATCCCTAGCCTCAGAGGCTGTCATATTGTAGTTGTTTGTTGGATGGTTTGAACTTAAACATCGATGGCTAGCAGGCAACTGAAATAAACAGAATATTATTTGTTGGCACTGTCGAAATTTTAGGTTTAAGAGACAGAGATAGTCATGGAAAGAAACCATGGGATAGAGAAGAGGAACTTTTTGCAGGCATTTGACACTTTTTGCCTCCCAATATTTTACTATGAGGAGCCACCCACTTCAATGTTTCGCTGCTATTTTTTTAAAAAAAGCTCACAAAAATTTCAATACACCGTGTTGTTAATAATCATATGATACCACAGGCAATAAATTGATTACTGAGCTACTTCTTTATGTAAGGCGTTCTATTCCTCTCCCTTTTTACTTTCACTTACGTATATATGTAATATATAGTAAGGGTAAGTATTGCGATCGTGAAAATTTTCGAATCTCAGTTTTCAACGGAAATACATGTTTATATGAACGCTGAAAATCATTTTTACAATTTTCTCAAAACGGCTCTAACGATTTTGATCAAACTCGGTGTATCATTGTATAATTAAGTGTTCTTTAATATCATTTAGGTCTTATCCCCGTTAATGTCACTTTACAGGGCTTAAATGCCCAATGTTCATATATGTCTTCCTCTAAAGTACCTTTAATATGGTTGGTACCTTTAATTTTAAATTTCCGCAAAACTTGGATTTTAAAATTATTAGAGAGACTTCCGCTATCCCTCCCACGACAACCACGTAAAGGCCTCTAAATTGTTGACCATCCAATGTGGAGAATGTAGAAAATGAGTGTCTTTGAGGATACTACAGATTAAAAAATTGGCATAGAGAATCACATTTTTGCCGCATATATTAATTCAAACGGTAAAAAATTATAGTGTTGTTAGAAATAAGCTTCGTATAAATGCTAATTGTTTTTTTTTAATGTTATTTTTAAGAACTCGCTGTCTTTCCTTTTAGAATTCTCCTGATCACTTCGTCTCTACTTCAACATCTTTTTACATTCAATGAACGTATACTTTACTTATAATATATATTATCTTTTTTTTAACAAGTGAACTAAAATATTGTTAAATATTCATCAATACGATGTCTTATAATAATAGAACTATCATTCTAAAGTTCTTATTTAAAATTTGTAATTCATCGAATCGCTGCAGTCAAAAATCTCCTGTAGAATCCTTAATGCTGCGTATTATGTTGTAAATAAAATCATTCATAAAGACCTATGTATTCCATTCGTAGCAGATTTTACCCAAAATAGATATTTTCTATTATTCCCAAACTCTCACGTCACACAAATAGTTCATAACCTTTCATCCAAACTATTCCTGACAACCATCCGAGGCGTCTATAAAAGGCCAAGGGATCTCTTAAATTAAAATAATCATTAAAGTGCTAACAATGGGCAGTTTCTTCAAAATCTACTATCATGTTTTGTATTCTTATAACAGAGATATTTATTGAATTTTTATTTTTACACGAATCAGCCGGCAAGGACCACGCGAATATCATTTCTTATTCTTCTTCATACCTTCCTCCTCCCCATACTTTTATAGCTTTTATTATATTTTATTAATAAAGCTGTAAATTTAATATTTTTTTATTATTTTGGTTCTTACAATTGTATTCCAAATTCAAAAATTTTGTCGCCATATTCTTCTATTGAACCATTTCTCTTCCCGAAACCCTCTGACAGCCGTTCCCCATTTTACATCTTCCATCTGGACATTTTTGGACCTTGCTATAGTTTGGTTCGTACAATTTTTTTTTTTCTGGAAATTTCAATAAATGAATAAAAAGAAAAAAATATTATCATTTAAAACGATTCAGTAAGTTTTTACTACAATCGTTTTATGACAAGAACATAACTATTTCTATGTAAAATTTTCTAGCAAATGTATATTTAATTTTATAAACTCCAATAATCATAGTTTTTGAATAATTTTTGCAACAGAAACTCGAAAATGGTAAATACGGTAAGATAGAAGCGGTGTAATAGAATACAGGAAAATAGTGAATGGCACTAAATACTCAAGTTATAAATATAACTTAAAGTTACTTTGGCTTTGGAAGATGTATTCTACTGATGATTGTATATTGCTTTCTTGTATTATTGCCATTAAATTTATTACCAAAGAATATTTCCAAGGATGGAGATGGTCCGGGGTGGCAGCCATACATAGACTAAATAGTGGCAAAACTATTTTATTAAAAGGCAACTTTTCGTCCTGACTTTGCAGATCTTCTTCAGGGCTAGAAAAGGACCAGGTAGAGAATTGTGGAAGTTACATAATATTTAGACAAAAAATTATAAGCAATGGTAATAAACTTGTTAAAATTATATACAAGTACATTAAAATATAAACAGAGTAAGCTAAGTAACAAAACCCTACATTGAAGTAAATAGATAGTAAGATTTCTGTAGTGTAATATATAATAAAATATGTGCAATTGTGAATATACTCCTACAGATACAGGAGAGATTGTAGAAAAAGGAAAAAGGATATAATATGAAATAATGGACATAAAGGGATGTGGAGAAAGAAAAGAAAAAAAGAGAACCAAAAAATAAACAAATAAGTCGCCTCATAACGTTGGCTTTTAATACAATAGTTTTGCCACTATTTAATCTATTTATGACCACCATCCCGGACCATCTCCTTCCTTAATAATACAACGGTCAACCATTAAGTATTGAATATGTCTCAAAGAATATTTTCGTTCTTTGAGGCTAAAAAAAAAAGAAAAAAGAATGGATTCTTTAGATTACAGTTATATAGTACATAGTTTTGTAGCACAAAAGAATATTATTTGAAATAGGGAATGAAAACGACCCTATGGTAATACATTATTTCAACATTTATCATTTATGTAACCAAAGCACCTGGTAATAATTAACAATAAAACTTAATAATGCTCATTTTACATCAAAATCCTTATTGTCAAAATCCCATTAGCTGGAATACCTTTTGAGCGCTTCGAAAGAAGCCTTTGGCATTTAATAAATCTGTTGTGGACAGATTAGTTATAGGATGAATAGGACTTGGAAGAACAAAGGTTGCGTAAAAGTAGGGCTCAGCTTAAATCTCCAGTTATTTGTATACAGCTGTCTCTTACAATTTGTAAAAGCTTAGAAGAACGCCACTAAGCGATAATTGTTTGTGCTGATACTATAGTAACTGGTGAATAAATACCTCATGTTTCTCGGAACAAGCCATAAGTATGCCTCTACACTACAATGAATTTCTCAAAAGTAGGCGAAAGACCATGTGGAAGACCATAAACCAACAGGATAGAAAGAAATAACAAAGATACATTATAGCTGCATACAGATAACTGAAAAAAAGTTGCCTAAGATAGACAAAGATCTAATAGGTTGGTCAAAAGATTTAGAACGTCAGTAATGCCAACAGAAAAAATAAATAAATAAAAATGTCCTCTAGTGACTGTAATTTAAAAGAGATAGCCCAAGATATGCAGAGAGAGAGAGAGAGAGAGAGAGAGAGAGAGAGAGAGAGAAGGCTGGTTAAGGCGATGAATCATCTACAAGGTTTACAACTAAAAAAAAAAATACGAAACATATTTTTTCGAACGTATATGCATTTTAAATTCTCGAATCTTGAAAACGTTTGTAAGATAACTAAACCTTCAACTTTTCACCGATTCATGTAACAGCTTAAGTCATATTATGAAGGCAAAACAAAACTTACCTCTGATATTCTACGATACGACTCATCAAAAGTCAAGACTCGCACTACCAGAGGAGCCATTATCTCCCACTCAGTGCTATTGCTTTGCAGTTTCAAATCCTCAGAAAGCTGGAGGTATCAATCATCCCACTATCCGTCCAACACAAGTGAAATCTCTCATCAACAGTCCATAAAATGATACATACAAGCAGCCCATGATATTCAAATGCTTACCGAAGTAAAATGAAGGTAATAAAAGAACTGAAAAGGATTTATATCTAGCCTTGTATTTAATATTTGTATTTATGAAGTCTTTTTAGATCTGAGAGAGCGATACAATGAACTTTATGTAGAAACTCAGACTTTTTTTTTTTTTTTTTTTTTTTCATGGATCACAACGTTATATGTACGTTGTGGAATGTATGAGATGTAGATTGTGGAATGAGGAGACTTTCCAGTTGGATATGTGATCACAATACATAGCGAAGACTTTCTTTTTAGATTATATTAAGCCTGATTCGTTTTTATAGGAGAAGAAACTACCATCACGGAAGCTTTTTCTGACTTGCTAACAGCCTAAAGTCAGGTATTGTTTCTGACTCAGTGAATGATCATTTGGTAATTCAGAAAATTCGCTGTATCGATTTTTACGCATTAAAAACTTGTACCACCACAACCTATGAAGGTTGTGAAGGGTCTTTGGGTTGGGTACTATTTAGGAAAAGCACTGTTTCTTGGTCTACGGTTGTGCAAGGAGGTGATTTGACCTAGATCACGCTCAACCGCCAGGTTTTTACCAAAGAATGAAAAACTGATATTAGATGTTACTGACAAATTGATAAGTTATATTAGCAAAAGATAAGTTTTAATAAAAATGAAGAAGCATTATATAAACATATTCTAATATGCAATTGATGTAATATAACGTATGCATTGTAAATTGCGTTATCTAATGTAAGCGAGATGTTACATAAAGTAGAGGTGACGTACTTAACCTCTTCTCTAAAGTCAGTTACCTGTCTTCGATGGGTGAAGTTGCTATAATTTCAAATTCTTCACTTTGTTCGTACAATGCTATCAAGATTTACCTTTATCCTCCCTCTATATATGCCTGACTCAAGTGGTTCTTAGAGTGTCACGAATTCCACAGAAGCTGAGCACAAAGCTTTAACAGTACAACGCTTCACATACGTAGCACACAGAGAACTGAATGCCTGCCAACATTCCTAAATCGGCAAAACATTCTGTTTTCTTTAGAGGGCCCCTTGATGCAAATATGATTTGGTTATTAATTTGATAATTATAAAACTGATGTATGATAATTAGTTTTAACAACGTTTCGTATGAGACTTACTTCTTGATTTGGTAGGAATGGAGCTGGTAAAAATTATTACCACAACGCATATTTTAAAATTATTCTTATGTAAAAAGAAGGGAAATTCTTTATCATTATTGTTTTTCGTTATTTTGACGAGAATTTATTAAAACGTCGACCAGGAAAACAGTAATGGACAACAGAAAATATTCTGTTTGTTCTCGTTATAGTGGAAGGAAACATTTTATTGATAATATCTATAAACAAGACATAATTTATTAGTACTATATAGTGATATATATAATCTTTTTTGGAAATATTTGTTATTGTGTGATTCATCCATTTATTTGATCATAGTTTAGCAGATCTTTTTGAAAAAAAATTGAAAATTAAAAAGAAAATTACATTTAAAGGTTGATTAGGAATACATTAAAGTTATAAGTAATAAAAAGATATAAATACGTGTAAATATAAAATATACAGCGAAAGTGATTAAGTAAACGAAATATCGATGAATCACAATGTAACCAGAGTATCTGGGCGTACTTTAGGGTTTTTACAGCTTAGGTTTTTAAGTGCATTTGTGATTGGGAATGGAGAAGGTGTTTGACGAGGAGAGATTTGAAAGAGGATATTGATTTTTCGAGGCGAATATCTGAAGGTATAGAGTTCCAGAGGGAGACAACTAGTATTAAAAAGGATCTATCAAACGCAGCAGTTCGGTAAGGAGGAGGATAGAGGTCGGACGCACGGGAAATGGTGGGACGGGATTGATAGGAGCGTTTGAATTGTAGGATCTGTAGAATATAGGTAAGATAATGTAGATGGTTAAACTGTTTCAGGGGGCATATAGTACTTCGGGAAATTTGGGAGATGTGTGGTTTCCAGGAGATGCTTTGATCGAGGGTAACGCCTAGATTTTTAACGGTGGTATGGAAGGAGATAGATGAATTGTTCAGAACAAGAGATGGATTTAAGGAGGTCGTCAGGGGTAATATGCGAAAAGAAGAAATTATTGTTATGTGCTTGATGGTCAAAGATGTGTTACAATCGCTGCATTTTGGAGAAGGATACCCAAGAAGGAGATGCTCATGGTTCAGTCTAGTGTGTCCTATCCTGAGTCCAGAAATTATAGCTTGTTTCCTACAGTTCCTTAATATCTGAAGCAGTGTTCTGTTTTTCCATAAATTGCCTTCATTTTGTTAGTCTTTCGAACTTCGAACCAAATGTAGCTCCATGCTTTTTTGCAATGATTCAAAAAGTCATGATGGCGTTGAAATCATTCAGCACCACGTTGAGGTTATGGTTGGGCTGTATGGCTGTATGTATTAATGGGCTGTATGTATTAATGTATTTATGGGCTGTACTGGCATCTTTGGCAACTGCGTCAGACAGTTCGTTACCACTCATACCAACATGACTGGGGAAGCAGAGAAATTTTATTAATTTGTTCGTTTTGTGAATTAAATGTATAATGGAAAAATCAATGGAGCAGAGATGGGAAAAATCGTATTCAATCATGATTACAACTGAAAATAAAACTTAATGATCACGCTAATTTTATACCTGATACAACAGCATCATAAATATAGCAAAAGTATGAAACGATTATCTGATTACCTGATTACAATCGTAAACCTGATTACGATTAAAATTTGTATTAATCCTGTTTTCATTGGCCTGCCTCTAAGCAGTTCTAAATTCTTGAAAACGGTGAAAAACCAAGCATACATTCACGAGATAAAAGAAGAAAAGCGAATGGAAACTAGGAAAATTTTCTGTAAGAATTCTCTATTCTTTTTTTAGTTTTCTTCTCTGAGCTGTTTATCATCTATTTATCCCTAAACATAATCTTGAATGATGAAATTATTAATAATTCTAATTCCACTTTTAATTTTAATTCTAATTCTGTGTGATTCATACTCAGCCCTAAAGCTAATACAAAATATTCGATTCCGCAGAAACCTCTTATTCTCTATCGCACAACTTATTACACAAACTAACAACAATATTAAATTTTTCTGTGTCCTAAGCCTTATAGGTAAAACCGTTAATGAACTTGCTGATACTGCTGCAAATGAAACATACTCCTTCTTTCCAGTGCCTGAAATTAACACAGTACTGAACGACTACAATAAAGCAGTACGGAACCTATGTAAAGAAGCTTGGCGATACTCTTGGAACAAGGTTCAAAGTACCAATAAAATGAAGAAAAGCTATGATGACACTCGTCCACTCTCATAGACAAAAGGAAATCGCAGTGATTAAGATATTACAACACACCTCACAATAGGGCACACGTAGGCTTACTCAAGGTATTAAGGCACATGTAGGCTCCTCGATGGGTATTCGCCAATAAGATGTCGCCGCTTACTTTTAACAACTGAATATATTTTAGTATATTGTCCGAGATTGGATCAATCAAGGTAAGGACTTGTTACAAGGATACAAGGGTATCATCTTCGGGGACATCGACAAACCTTATAATCAGAAAACTTGAATATTTTCTTTCTATTTCTGAAAAAAACATAATTACTACACAACACAACCACAACTACACAATACAAACACAACCCTCATAAACACACTTTTTTTAACAACACAATCTCACCAGAAACAACATAATCTTTTTATAGAAATATGTTTATTGGTAATGTAATGAAATTGAATAGAATGCCTCTGTACTTGCAAATAAAACAAAATAAAATAAAACATTATAATCACGTTAAAAAGTAAGAAACAAAACAAAGTTCAGAGTAAAAAACGTATTGTGATAATATATAAAATATTATGGTAGTTCTCATTAAAATTGCCTGAAATCTTTCGTATAAAGAGCAGTAAACAAAGTCTTATGAATAATTCAAAAATGGATATGTAAGTTTTTTCATTATATATTTTTGGAGATGGAATAGATAGTTTAACAATTGATATATATGTAATTTTGTTAGAGTAGTTAATTTTTTTTTTAATCTGTTTATTGAATAATAATACAATCAGCCACTGCTGGAGGGCTATAAGCATTAGGGCTAAAAGTTCTCATTCATACAATATATACAAATAATAATGAAATAAATATAAGAAATAAATAAATAATACTGGTGAAGAAGTTAAATAAAAAAAAAATAAAGTATACAAATAAAATAAAATAAAAACTTCTAAACACAATCATACCTATATACAATATATACATTCGCCCAAGAATCTCCGAGCCAGGCTTTTTCCCCCACACGTGGAAGGCAAAGCAAGACTCCAGAAGATCCCAGCGCCACTTTTCCAGCCGCATCACTAGTATTAGAAGCATATTTACTCACTAGTATTAGCATATGCACTCCAAAGGCATATTTACAAAAGATCTCGAGGCCACTGCCGTTTCAACCTTCGAGGGGGATGGTATGGATGCTCGGAGCTGGATAGGGATTGCGCTAGAGGATTGGGATGATGAATGAGGTTCTGGTGAAAGTTGGAGAATCTGGATGGGATGATGTCATGGACATATGGGATGTTAAGGTCATGGTGTAGGGTCTTGTTCGTGACATAATATGGAGCATTGACTATAGTTCGAAAGACTTTGGACTGGAAGGATTGGATGCGTTTGATATTCGATGATTTAGTTGTCCCCCACAGTTCAAGTCCGTAGGTCCAGATAGGTTTCAGTATGGTCTTGTAGATTAATAATTTGTTTTCTGTTGAGAGATGAGATGTTCTGTTTAGTAGTCTATATAGCTTACCAAATCGTCGGTTAAGCTCTTGTCTTTTAAGTCTCGTATGTGGGTTCCAAGTCAATCTTTTGTCCAAAAGGAAGCCAAGGTATTGGACTGTGTCTGAGTAGGGAAGAGAAATTGAATTAAAAAGGATTGGCGGACATGATCTGCGTCGAAGACTGAAAGTTACATGCTTTCATTTTGATTCATTAACTTTGATGCGCCAGTTGTTGCACCACTGCTCAATGAAGGAGAGGTGTCTTTGCAGGTTCTGAGACGCTATTAGAGGATCCGAGTGAGAGGATAGGATGGCAGTATCATCAGCAAATGTTGTTAGGAAAGTATCAGGACTTGAAGGGATGTCAGCGGTGAAAAGGATGTAGAGAACTGGGCCCAAGATACTGCCTTGTGGAACAAGAGTGGTTAAATTAATGGCTGATTATCTGATATATTCTCATGAAGTACTGGAACGATTATTCGGCTTGGAACGACTATTGAAAATATCGGCAGGTATTGTTAAGATATTGTTGCAGATGTCACCATATCCACGATGGATTCCCTTCATTGTGAGGAGGTGATCATGCTTTAACTCCATGGGCCATGGGTGTTACATTGATGAAGCGAATATTAATTTAAAGTTTGTTCTGAGTTTGAGGCCGTGATGGTCGGTAATATAAGGTCGATAATATAACACTCCGATATCCAAGCGAGAGTATCCGATCTAAACGTGGCGAACATCATAAATTTTCTTAGTGTTTATTAGTGTTCGGAACCTTATAACAAAAGTAGAACTATATGTCTTTGGATTTGTTCATCACTGCTATATTTTTTGGTTTAACACTGGTATACGTGTTGGTGTTAAGTAAAAGAGGGGCAGGGTGGCCGAGCGGATTAACGTTTGTGCACAGCACCGCGTTGCTCGGAAAACCGATGGAAGTTAAATTGATAAAATAACTACGTGTTCGCTTCCTGGAGTTTGGGGGTTTTTAACCCTGGCATTAATTCGCCGCCCTCAACCCCTTGACATGGTAGTTCATGTCCCGCCATTTCAACATGACGGAGTATGCATCTAGTGTAGCAGTGTAGTTTAGTCTTCTTTTTTGTAATCAGTTACAGGTTTGATATACCATGATATATTTGTTGAAAATTGAAAATCTTGGAATTCTTTGAGTATGAACTGCTATAAATTACTTTGAGGTTCATTAATAAAAGTTCGAGATATGCAAATGGCATAGAGCTGCTTTAACATTGAATACACCGTAGTTAGATTGTACCTACGTGTCACATAATAAGGCAGTACAAAATGATTGCAAAAATTTCAATACAAACCTTCCCTAATCATCGCTAATTATCCGTAACAATTGCAGTACAAACAAACTTTAAATGAAAAATTGTCGTATATAAATTTATATTAATTTACAGCTATTTAAACTAAGATAAATATTTATTTTTTATTTAATCATTATTTTTATTTAATTGTTGTTTTTGTTTAATTGAATTCAACTTTTCTAAAGTATGAGAAAATTTATTCTTATCGTATTTGTCGTTAGCACATTGTTTTCTCATGTGCAAAATAGAAATGGGGAATAAGATCAATCGATCTACTTGGCTGTAACTAACGGGTAGATTATGAACTAGGAATGTTTCAATCAAAACACATTGACTTAAAGTATGCAAACTTCATGACTGTATGAATAAAGCAAGTCCAAAATTGAGCACAAGTAGTGTTGTTCAAAATAGATACAAAATCTTGCACTTGTCAAGAGAAAAACCAAGGCCGCCTAACTGTTGCAAGACCAAGACCAGTACTGCTAAAAAAAATTGATTTTTTAAATAAAAATTAAGGTAAAATTAGTAAATACTAATACTTGACAATTTTAGTTACTATATGTAAATAATTGGTATAACCAATATATATTTGCATTTACCTCCTCTAATTTTTAATTTGGGCTTAGTTAAGTTTCTCCTATCTAAAAAATTACATTAATATCTCTATAGTAATAAGTAACAGCAAGACTGTTGCGAAACTCTTGCGCAAGATCAAGACCATGACCAATACTGAGTTTGCAAGACCAAGTCTCGGTCTCGCATTTGGTTAACACTAAGCACAAGTAGTACTGTGAAAACTAAAACTAACACTATCGGATAAAAAATCTGCACTGATGCGACTTTTATAATAATAATAATAATAATATAATAATAATGGGCTACATCCGTAATTTTCACGGACAATGACCGACTGGAAGAATGGAAGTCAAAAACCCTGCATGGAAGATTTTTTCACCAACTCCAACAAACTGAAATAGATAAAACATTCTCTACTAGTTGGTTGGTTAAAGAAAATCTGTTTCCCGAGACAGAGGGCTTTCTGATTGCAATCCAAGATCCGGTCATAGCAACGAGGTCTTATTTGCGACATGTCTTGAAGCAACAGACAGTATCAGACAAGTGTAGGCTCTGTGCCAGCAAGTTCGAGTCTATTCAGCACATAACTGGAGGGTGCGGAGCGCTGGCTGGTACAAAGTACCTCAAGAGACATGACGAAGTTGCAAAAATTTATCATCAGGCAATTGGTCTAAAAATAAAGTTAGTGAATGATTCAATACCTTATTATGAGTAAAACCCTAAAGAACTTATCCAGAAGGAAGGAATGAAATTGTATTGGAATCAATCTTTTATAACAGATCATACTGTGCTCCATAACAGACCTGATATCGTGTTGATCAACTGTAATATGAAAACAGCAGATATAATAGATATCGCTGTACCGAATGATGGGAACACCAACTCAGTCTGCGCCGAAAAAATACGGAAATGTCAAACTCTTGCAGCCGAGTTAAAAGATCTCTACAGACTGAACCAAGTGACAGTAAGGGCTTTAGTGATCTCTAGCAATGGGCTGATTCCAAAATCCACTGTAAAAGCTACCGAGAAGTTGGGCCTCTCAAATGAAGCCCAGAAAGCTGTGCTGCTGAACACTGCGAGAATAGTAAGGAGCTTCCTTAATATCCAATAAAACTACAAACATTAACGTGAAGTGGTTGAAGTTAATTCTTCCCCACTTCAGGAAAATACCTTTTTTTAAAGTGATAAAAATAAATAATAATAATAATATATATAAAATAAAAAATATCTCTACCACTACAACCCATTAAGGTAGTCTTAAGGTAGGGTCTTTGGTCGTATAGGTACACTGTTTCTTGGTCAACGGTTGTGGAAGGAGGTGATTTGACCTAAATCACGCTTAACTGCCATGTTTTTCCCTCTTAATCAATTCATTAGTGAAGTGTATTCACTTCATGGAGGCTGAGTATGCCCCAGGAGGGTCTTTCGAACTCAGAGTTAATCTAAAGAACTTTATATAACTGATGTTATATTTATAATATATTAATTTATTGAAATATTTAAAATACTACGATCCATATTACTAAAGGCATATTTACTGATAATTAGCATATCTAAGTTAAAAAGGATTTCTAATTTCTACTCTGAACTTAAATCTAAACAGAGTTTTTTTTCTCATTGAATCATAGATTTGAGCTTAGCTCTCCTAATAATATGCTAAGTTCTTAAATATGTCAAATTGAAATGACTACACTGCTGTACCTTTATGATTCTATCCGGTTCAGAAAATTCACTCATTCAAAGATTAAGTAACTTATGCCAATTGGCCTCCAAGAAGCAGTTTAAAATCAACTATTATACAGTGTGTAGTAATTATGAAATACCACAGCGTGCGGAATCAGCATGATAAGAAATGAGTTGCTAGTTATCTTAGCCTAGGAGAAGCATTACTCAGCTTGTGTCTTCAGGATCCAGGGCTTCATTATACCTGGAACCACTACCTTCATATTTCTTCATCAGGAAGATCATTTTGATTACTTAATCCTCAGTTATCTTTTCATGTTGAAACATCGCTTTGTATATTGATCCATGGTTCTCATATTCATATAGATTCATATGGTTCTCATATCATATATTATCCTTCTATTATTTTTATTATTTTTAAGTGATAACTAAAATATTTTTTCCTTTACCCGTGCTTATATTTATATGTACTATAATTTTATATATGGATAAATGACTGACGGCCTTAACGATTTTCAATCTCATAAAATATTTATTTTCGGAATCATGATCCAGTACTCTTGAAAAACAGGATATTTTATTATTCAAAAATAAATTAGCATTTCAAATTTTTACTTTCACTTACTTATATATATATATCATACGTAGTAAGGCAAAGTATTGCGATCGTAAAATTTTCGAACCTGACATGTATAAAGCATATGTTTATAATCTTAAATACATTTACTGAAGTTTAATAATTCCAAATCTGATATCATATTTAAATAATTAGGTATCAACGTCCGTTTATCCCGAATAATCGTCTTGTAACTTTTTAGAAAATTAAATTAGTGAATAATTTGATGACTTTCCTCTTTGTGATATCCCAACAGTATCCACTTTCAATTAGTGTGATAACTTTTGACCGGCAATGCAAATCTCGTAATTCCATTTTAGGAAACTTTGCAATGAAAAAAAAAAAAAACAGTTTAGTAATTGATAGTCGTATGATCAACGGATCTTACAATCCATAATCAACCTTAATTATGCCATATTAATCAACCATAATTTATATAATGAATAGGATTTTTATTATTTTTATGGTATTGATGGTTTGTTCAGTGTAAGATTTAAGCTTTAGCTCGGTTAAAAATGCACTTCAAAAATTTTAAAAAGTCCAACATTGCCAGAAAATAATTGATATTTAAGTAGAGAGATAAGTGAAAGTTGTGTGTTGCGCGCACCAGATTTGTATTCTTACTTCATATTTACTTCTTTTAACGTATCGATACAGTTGTAAATTGATAGGTGCCACTGCGACAGATAGACAGCAGAAACGATTATCATACTACCCAATTTTTGACAAGGGCATGTGTCATTTGATACAGGCAATTATCCTGCGAGGAAATCGATAGCTACATTCTGGAACGAACACAAATCGAAAAAATAAGATAACAAATCCATAATTTAGCTTCTTGAAATTATGATCGCCTTGACATTGTTCAATTATTTGTTTCGAAATTTTCTTATTTTTGTGTCACTTGTGTCACAATCCACTTAATAGTATAAAAAAAGAATTAGTAAATAGCTTGTTTCAAATAATATGATAAATTTTCGCTTTTTGAAATCCCAACATTATCATATCTTCCTCTGAAGTATCTTTAATTTAATTTATTAGAAATAATTAAATATTTCTCATTGTTAGGAGTTATAAAATTCTAAATATAACTTTTGGAAGAATTTGATAATTGAAGAAAAGAGAAAAAAAAGAAAAGAAAAATGCTTATCTAGGTCGAAAATAAATATTTTTTATTTTTAAAACTTTATATCAGCGCTGAAAAACATTTTTATAATTTTCTCAAAAACAGCTCTAACGATTTTGATTAAACTCGGTATATCATTGTATAATTAAGTGGTCTTTAATATCAATCAGGTCTTATCCCCCTTGATGTCACTTTACAGGGCTTAAATGCCCAATGTCCACCATACACGTCTGTCTCTAAAGTACCTTTAATACGGTTTATTTAAAAAAAATAATTATCTCATCTTATTCAGAGTTAAGAATAAATGCTAAATATAGCTTTTGAAAGAATTTGATAATTGAACAAAGGAGAAAAAAATAAAAATGCTTATCCAAGTCGAAAATGATTAGCCGGAAATAATAAATAGTTAGAATGTATACGTATAATATATCCTCGGACAGCGAAGAACTAAAAAAACCGAACAATATATAATATAGAAAGTTGTAGAAATTAACGGAGAGTGGTGAAAAAATGATAAGTAATAATTTGTAATAACTAACGTTGTTCAATGTAATTAACATGTTTTCCAGAAAATTAAATAAAAGTTTCTTACTAAATGTAAACTTTAAAATTTTTTTTTAAGTTTGATAAAAAGTATTTAAAATCCTCGGAATCAAGGCAATGACATTGCTTAAGATACTATTTAATTGTACTGGTGTGGAAGAAAAAGTGAAATATAAAAATATTTCATGGATATTTTTATAACCTTAAATACATTTATTTTAGTTTAATAACACTGGATCTGATATTATGTTTAAATAATAATTTATCTATTGTCCGTTTATTCCGAAAAAACATCAGGTAACCTTTTAGAAATTTAAATTAGTGAATAATTTTATGATTTTTCCCTTTGTGATATCCCAACACTTACAAAAAGTGTGACAACTTTTGACCTGTCTCTGACAGACAATGGAAATCTCATATACCATTTTAGTAAACTTTGCAATGGAAAATAATAGTTTAATAACTAATAGTTGTACAATCCATAATTAACAGATCGTACAATCCACAATCAACCGGTGATATAATAAATAGGATTTTTGTTATTTTAATGGTATTTATGATTTGTTTGCTATAATCTTTCAGCTTTAGCTCGGTTAAAAATGCAATCCAAATTTTTATAATAGCCCAACAGAGTAATTTCTATTCAAAGTTTAGCGGTAAGTGAAAGTAGTGTTTTGCGCATACCAGATTTTTTTTTTCATATAATAAGTAAAATTATATATTTTATTATACCTAAATTCTTTATTATTATTATTTTGGTTTCAAACTTGGACCTGGTTAGAAACAAAATCTTTCAAACAACGTATTGTGCTCTAAGAAGGTTATATTTTAACCATTCAACCAATAATTTTTCAAAAGGATTATTCTGTGGTAAACTAAAAATCTATAATATTTAAACGGAGGAGAATAGCCATGTGATAGATATCTTGGGAACCTCGCATAATATAAAAAGAAACTTTTTTGATCTTTTTATCTAAAATCAACAATTTTTGTCGACATAGAATAGAAAAATCAACTTTATTCTGGGACAAAGTCGCTTAAGAACAACAATATTGTTCATAAACATTAATATTAAATCATCATTAAAAATAAACATTATAAAGACCTATTATAATAAAGTAATAACTAGAACATAACTAATAAGAGACATGTAGTATATTAATAGCTATAAATATATATTAAAGATAAGTAAGAGAAATATGGTCACAATACTGCAATATAGCTGCTAAAAATAATAAAGTAAAAATAAAATTGGAAAGGAACGTTAAATTACTTTTATAGGCCATTGTAGTAATAAAAACATAATAATAAAACTTCTGCCAAGTAAGATTAGTATAGCTTTCTCACCGTTTTTATTGGCTAAACAATAAACACAGCAGCTATTTCGAAGTCTATAAAAAACTGTTTTCTCAAATATGGTAATCCCTTAACTTTCGCGAGTTTGATATCCACGAATTTTGTTCATTAGCGGATACGAAAATGCAGAAGGGTTTTACATTAACGAATCACGTATTTGATGAATAAAGATAAAAAAAAAAAAAATTGAAGTACATACTGAATCGTACTGTTAGTGCAAAAAGTCGTAAGCAAAAATAAAAATAAAAAAAAATAAATAAAAACCGATTATATATTTATGATTTATTACCATAATTTCATATTTTATTTTCCTCTTTTATTTCCGACTACCTATAGCAGTTGTATACTACGAAATGTCACCTTTAGAAATAGAATAAAAATGGAAAATTGTTACATACGATCTTTACACTAACAGTATCGATATATACTTAATTCATATGTTTTCATTAGTGAAACGGATTTAGCGAAAATTCCATTGAAAAAGTACAATTTTTATTTATTCGGAGTTCAAGAGACCGATGTTTCTCTTCAGTCAGGACAAAACTGATTTAAGCTGGAATATAAAATTATGATTGAAGTTCACAAAATTTTTATGATTAAGGAGGAAATCGAGGCCACGACGAGCTGGTTCGATAGCATCGAACACGATCACAGTCTTTTTTTTTTACTCAGGATAAAAAATAATTTACTAAAAAATACTCGAACAAAGGCAAAAATAACAAATAACGGCAGTAAGTGTCATACCAGTATCGTTTGGAATCGACAAAAAAATACAAGATAAATTAACTTTTGAATAAAATCTGAAATTTTATATCCTCAGAAAAATATTGTATTAACCTAACCATCCCATTTGACCAATGCCTTCCACATTTCACAGCCACACACACATTTCCACATTTTGCTGTAACAGTTATTTATATTAATTTAAATTATTAAATGGAAGTAAAAGAAATTCGTACTAGTTAATTTCTAAACTATTCCCAAATTTCCTTCATATTTGGGTCAAATTGAACTAGCGGTTTTCAAACTATAGACGTATCAAATAATAAGGTTACTGATCCGAAACCGGAAATATTTTTTTAGGGCAGTAGACAGAACTTGATAAAATTGTTAGTTACTTAATTATCAGTTAACCAATCCTTAACTCCCTTTCAACTCCTTTTGAACCAACGATTTTAGAGATATAGACGCATCAAGGAAAACGCGTTTGCGCACATATAAATTAAAGTAGATGAAGGAATGCAATAAAATCGATTCAGAATAATTATTTTACCAAAATCCATCTTTCTTTCAATTTTGAGCCAAATCGAACAAGCAGTTTCTGAAATATTGGCGTATCTGTGGAAACACATTTACGCATGCGCAAGCGGAAGTTGCGAGTGGAATTCGATCTAAGCTCAAATCCCTGAAATTTTTATGAAAATCGAATGAACGGTAGTAGATGATATGCCCGTTACATCGATTTGATTACAGACAGACACCGAACAAAATTTGGTACTTTATGTCTGAAACTGAAAACTTAAAATAGTGGAATTTTGCGTTTCTGATAACAAATTTCTTTCCAAACTCTCACACCAATACAAAGCTTTCCTACCTTCGGTAGAGAGGAACCAAAATAACTAACTAAAGCAAATAAGTAAAATAAATTATTTACACCTGTTCCTTAAGATGTTAAAATGAATACTTATAATATTATTGTAAGGATTAGAAAAATATTGTAATATATTTACTAAGACGTAGATTGAGAGAAGAAAAAAATAATATACACAGTGTGCTCAAAAATAGTAAAAAATGAAATACATCTCAAAGGCATAGAATCTTATGAATAGAAAAAAAATATGTAAAAAATAAAAACAATATAGGCTCACAACGCTTTGTGAAAAGTGATGGAAAATATTTTCCATATTCATAAAAGAAAAAAAATTATAATTGAGACATATTATGATTTTCTTAGTATTATCCCAATAGCATTAAAGAGATTCTTTTACACATTATGACTACTTACATTTTACTCTTAATAAGTGAGAAATAGTAACCAAGGTAACAGTTCTTCTGCACCAGCGAGCGCTCGGTTCAGCGAAAACGATTCTAGTTTAATATAAGTTAACGGATAGTCTTATTGCTTTAATATTAAGCTGAAGGGTTATTTCCAAGTGGTAATTACCTATTAAGTAAATTGTTCCATCTACATAGCCATTATAAAGTATATAGCTGAACCAATACGACTAGATATGTGTTCCTTTGATCTTTGCTTCTACTTTGAATGTATTAGGGACAAGAAGGGTAGATATCTACTGCGAAGGATCTCTAGTAATGATAAAATTGCACTGTATACCGATCCTTATAAAAAATTAGATCGGTGGAAAATTTAAAAAAGATAATTTAAAAATTAATTAAGGAACGTAAAATCAATATAAAATGTAATTTATTTTTAGGAATAGATATCCTCAATATATAAGGGACTTGATCACGGAAAAGAGGAGAGCACGTAAGGTATGGCAGACTAACAGACTTCCCCCAGATAGACGTACATTTAACAGACTAAATAATGAACTTAAACGACTAATACAAAATTACATAGAACGAATTATGATGTTTATTTGAGCAGTATATCAACTGACGATGAAAGTTTGTGGAAGCATACCAAAAATTTGTTAAAACATCGAGAGGTGTCAGTACCCCTGCGAAACGAAGACGGCTCATAGGCTTTGTCGGATAGAGAAAAATCTGAATTATTTGCAGACCATCTCTCATCAGTATTTACACCATTTACCGACTCCACGAACACAGGGCATGAAACCTTAGTATTTGATACTCTAGACATACCATTACAGATGACACCTCCCCCTCTTCCTTTCACTCTTTCACAAGTCGCACAACAAATTGGACATCTTCCTAAAAGAAAAGCTCCAGTGTTCCTTACAACAATATACAACTGTATTCTGAGGACAACTAACTTCCCATTACAATGGAAACATTCACATATCAAGATGATACACAAAAGGGACAAAGACATTTTCAATCCCTTATCCTACCGACCTATCAGTCTCCTTCCGATATGTTCCAAAGTTTTCGAAAAATTAATATAGAAAAGACTGGTTGACATACTAACAGACCAACAAATAATACCTGACCATCAATTCGTTTTTCGTACATTTCATTCAACTACACACCAATTACACAGAGCTACTGACTACATTGCTGGAGCGCTAGAGCAAAAATAATGTGCAACCGGCGTATTTCTAGATGTTGCCCAGGCATTTGATAAAGACTGGCACCAGGGACTTTTCTTCAAACTCAAAATTATACTGCCTAATACATACTATTTCATTCTCCAATGTTTCCTTTTTGACAGATTCTTCTCTGTCCGACAGGGTTTAGAAATTTCCTCAATTCGACCAATATCAGCAGGGGTGCCTCAAGGATCAATATTGGCATCTTTACTCTACATTGTCTACACTCATGACATGCCTACCACCTCTGAAACATTGACTGCTACTTACGGTGACAATACAACAATTTTAACAAAACACCATGACCCCAGACTAGCCTCATTAAATTTACAAAATCACTTAGTAAATTTACAAAATTGGTATTCACTCTGGAAAATTAGATTAAATCATGACAAATCACAACACATAACATTTACGCTTCGACGAGAAATATGTCCACCAGTTTATATCAGCAACAATACAATTCCTCAGACGGACACTATACGCTACCTTGGACTAATATTTGACAGAAGGATAACCTGGGCTCCACACGTCAAAATGAAAAGAAAGACTTTGAACAAGGGACTGAAAATACTATACTCACTGTTTTCTGAATCAAAATTGAAAATTAGACAAAAACTAAATACATACACTTACCTGCTCAAACCCATTTGGACATACGCCTCACAGATTTACGGTTCAGCAAAAAAGACTCACTTACATAAACTACAATATTTTCAATCTAAAATTTTAAGACTAATAACTGCAGCTCCCTGGCACGTCAACAACAAGACTTTACATACCTACCTAAGACAACCAACCATTGACCAGCACATACGTACTCTCGACTCCCGATTTCATCTTAAACTACACGGACATCACAATGGACTTATCAACGACATGGCCACGGCTGAAATGCTCATCAGGAGGCGACTGAAAAGGAGCTGGATGAGAGATCTTCTTTCCTGATTTCAGAATGTAAACAGACCAGGGAAGAGGTGCTGCTGGTTACTATTCTTCATCATGCCTATATGCCATTTTCTACCTAAGAACAAATCTGCTAATTGTCACTACCATGACAGGTGCAGATGAAGAATTGAAGACAAAAAAAAAAAATAAAAAATAAAGAATTTTTAGGAATAAATTAATGTACGGACTGTACACAACAGGCAATATAAACTTTATGAAAATTATATTGGTTTTAAAAAAATTCATAAGAAAAAATGGAATCTAATTATGAAAACAGTCATTCAGCACTAAGACAAATAATCTATAATAGTTATATAACATCTCTGGATTTCGCAGTAAATAAAGTATAACATTTATCAACAATAGGCCAAGCAATTAAATTAAACGTCAATTCATTACAGTATCCAACAGTTTAGTTTTTCGGTTTAGTATTTAGTACCAGACTGTCGCTTATATAGTTAAAATGGAAGTAATAATTAGTTAAATTCAATCCATCAATATACAAAATACAATTAATATTTTCATACTGAAAAATGTACTTTAATATAATATTAGCAGACCTTATGAATAAGACATCATTTAACTTAAAATAGTGGAAGATAATCTCTGGTCCCATGTCTCATCCCACGTTAGCTATGGTGCCAAATTTCGAAAATGCTCCAGTTTGTTATGAAGAAAATACACGAACGGCACACGGCAGACAGACGAACATTTTTTATTCTAATTTTTTAATTCTACCAATAATCTAATAATTTTGGAATGAAATATTTTGAATTTTGAGAAGTTAATTTAGTTTTGTGGTAGATTACAATAGCTTATTCTTGAAAATAATTTTGGAATTATTTATTAGTTATACATATTCGTGGCTCACAATAAATTTGCCATCTACCTCGGTATTCAGCAAATATTATATAAAGGAGAAGAAATGATAGCATAAAAAAAGAATAGTAATAATTAAGAATAGTAATAAGGAAAATTGAAATAATTAAAAAAATACAAATTATACCCAAGTTGATATTAGCTATTCAACACCTTTGTTCGTACTACTTTGTATATAGAAGTCTATTTATAAAAATAGTTGCATTATATATGTTTGCTGTTACAAAATTTTCATTTCTGATTGTCCTAAAATAATAGTAAATTATTTGTAATTATCGTAACTAACGAAATAATAGTGTAGAATATTACGAACGGAATTATATTTTGGGAAAATACTTGGAACAAATGTTGAACAAACAAGTGAATCAAACAATTAAGATTAAAGACAGTCGTCCAAGTGATCTTTATTTAGTTGTTGAGATTGCTTTAATTAGAGGACAAATAAGTCTCATTTGTATTTATTACACAAATGCAGTACCAACAATTGTGCAATAACAGTTGCAGCATCAAATCTTAAAAATACCTATGAATCTCTATGTGTATTTGAAAGAAGGAGATTTTACATCGAAATTGGATTAAAAATATTTTTTATCAAGTTGCCACTATTTTCAGAAAGAAACGTTGAGCGTTTTTTAGTTTCTACTTTATCATTACTTTATCCAAGACTACGGTCGATTTTTATGCAAAAAGGACAGTTTGTGGTACTGACCCATCTTTATCAAATTATTAACACCCGCCAAAAACTTCATAAGTAGCTTCATCTCTTCTTAATCTACAACGTTTTTATTTACGAAAATTCTCGAAATCGGGGAGTTTTCAATCTGGGGATCGACAAACTTTGTCAGTTTAACGAGGTACTAAAAACTCGTGAACCCCATTTGCTTTCTATTTGATTGTAAAATGATACGATCGAAAAATCGAGAAAAAGGGCTTTGAAACATATGAGACTGTTATGCGCGACTTTCACCCTCATTATGTGATAATAACAAGGTTATATAAGCCAAACGGACCAATATTTTGGTATGCAATATTTTCTTTCTATTTCGTGATCAAATTATCTTACTATTCAAGTGGAAAGCAAATGTGGATTTATCAGCTTTTAGTGCCTAATTAAATTAACTAATTTAATGAGAAAACGCCCTATTTCTTAGAATTTTCGCAGATAAAAAATGTGTAGGTTACAACTTAATGAAGCCATTCGCGAAGTTTTAGGCGGATGAAAATAGTTTGAGAAAAGGGGTCTGTACCATGGACTAAGATTTATTTGGAGAGTTATGAAAACTTATGCATAGAACTAACATTACTCTTTAAATTGTAAAAAATTACTAGCTATTATACCGACATCTATAATTACTAATTTTAGTATCATAAATAAATTTAATAACATTAAATTAATTAAATGACATCATAAACTAAGCAATGTACCATTATTATAGATGGAATAGATATTCGCATAATGTAAAATCCGCAATAATTTAGGATGTAAATGATGTAAAGATTAAAAAAAAAAATAATGAAAATAATTTATCTTATTATGGGGGATAAATATTAAGGACGTAGTCATCATAAAGTTTTTATTGGTGCCGAAGTTTCAACCCAAACATGTCGGTCATCATCAGGACTCTGTTGATGCAGACAACACATCTCACAACACACATCAAGAAACCATGTCATCCTGACCCATCTCAAGCTCTACAGCTCATTCTGCTCTTTCTCCAGATATTTCAAACACCCAAACAGAGCTTTAATAATGATCCACATGTTTGGGTTGAAGAGTCGGCACTAATAAAAACCTTATAATGACTGCGTCCTAAATATTTATCACCCACGATATGTAACACAGTAGACTAACTTCCTTCAATAATTTATCTGATTAACTTCAATTGAAAACAAAAAGTAGTTTCAGAAGGGATAATTAGCCTCTGAATGAGAACGAATCCTTTTACTTTTGATGTAATTTTCTTGGTTCTAAAAAGTCAAGTGCAAAGGATTACTAAAGTTTTTCTACAACGAGTAACGTATTTTACTTCAGTATTTCACTCATAATAAAAAATACTACATAAGAAATTTAATAATTAAAGAATTATTCTAAGAGACATAATTTTGAAATAAAAAACGCCAACTTTTAATATAATAATAATTGTTAATATAGTAAATAATTGTTTAAAACCAGTTAGTTATTCAAGCATCTAGTTACTCTGAATTGGTAGGGGGCATAGTTTTAATGAGTGCTTAACTAGTTGAATGTTTCGATCATTAGTGAACTCTGTACAGTTATTCTAATACAATGCTGAATTTTAAGTGGACTTAATTAATGATAAAATCAAGAGAATTCTCTCATTTCAGTTGTTGAACAAGGAAATGTGGTCTATTCCATTAGTGCAAATGCCGATTAAAACACAATTAAAAATGTTTAGTTGCATCTATATAGGTTTTATGAAATACAAGAAGAAAAAAAAACCTGTACCACCACTACCGATGAAGGGTCTTGCTTTTAGTACTTGGTTCAGTACTGCTGTACTTTACCGTAAAGAAGTACTGTTTCTTGGTCTTAGGTGTGGAAGAGGGTGATTTGACCGCGATCACGCTGAACCGCGATTTTCCCCCTTAATTAATTATTTAATTAATTATAGAGACTGGGCTTGCCTCAGGAGGGTCCCCCGACACCAGGGTGTTATATTTTTAAAAGAGCTTGTATTTTAAGTAAATCATCAACTTCAAATTAAATGTCTGAACCAAGATAACTGTTTTAGTTCACTGTGTTATTAAAAAAAAATACGACTTCAACTGAGACCTATACGATATGAAAATTCCGCTCCTATCGAGTTATGTTATATACGAGGGGAAATTAATACTACATAGTGGATTGTAGGTGCTTAGGCCATCCTAGAAATTTTAGAACTGAACCTCTTCTCGCCTCTCCAAACCAAAAACTTAACTATTATTTTTATTAAGTGATAATGCACTGGTTTTATTTTTTGTTTCGTTCCCCGGTAGCGGAAAACGGATAAAATATAACGGATATAAGATAATCTATGGCCAGATATGTATTTTTTATTTGATCATCATTGTTATTCTGAGGGGACTTTGTCCCAGAATAAAGTTTCTTTTCTATTATAAAAATGAGACAAAAGTTTATTTCCTTTTCGAAATTTAGAAATGCCTTTTTAAATAGATGTTATATTCACCAATAATACGAAGTAGGAATTACTTTTTTTAAAGAATTACTTTTTCACTTTCTCATTATTTTCTTCTACTCTTCTAATGACGTAGTTTCTCAAACTCTATTGCTTCTGGAGTGAATTCTGTAGCTAATCTCCTTCTCCTTTTATTCTTTAAAACTATGATAAACTTTGTTGGCAAAAGTGACAATACTAGCAGTGTATTTTTCTTGGACTTGGTGTTAAAATCCTTTTAGACTTTCCAAGAAAAGAATGGTCTTGCAATCCATAGTGAGAGATTTTCATTTAATTTTGTATCTTTCCTGATCCATACACTTACGTTTTCCTTGAGATTTTCTTTAATATTTGGTCATGCTTGATTTTCTTTTATTCGCTTTTCATTTTTTTTTCATGTCATCAGAAGTCGATCATTTGACCAGCTAAAATATAAAAAGCCGATTTTATTGTGACCTACACATCACACCGGTATATATATTAGTGTTTATTTTGAATCCATACATAACATAGTGATATAATATTGCTAATTTGTATACTATCTTTATTAATAATCTGTCAAATATCGGAATGCAAGCAAATCCTCAAAAATGATTCCTAACCATTAAAGAAACATTTAAACCCTAGACTAACAACCAGCTAAAAGATACTGATAACTATAGAAATAATCCATCCTATTATATCCTAAACTATTTTTGATAATACCGTCGTTTAAGCAAAGGAAATTAAAGGAAATTTAGGAAATCTATTTATCAAAAGATTGCCTTTCCCTTCGATTGCATTACAAGAAACTTGCTTATAAAATAATGTGTAGTGATATGGTAATATAAATAAGTTTATAGTTTTGTGGCTCTCTGAAATAAATAATTTTTTTTGTTTCAGTTATGGTTAATGAAATGGTGTTTATGGTTAATGGTCAACTTTTCAGTTGTTGTGAGTGACAATAACATTTAAAAATCAACCCAATAACAAAGAATCAAAGTTAATATTCTAGCTACCTGAGCTAAATTATCATCTATGGCATACAGAATAATAAAATATTCACCCATATTTTACAATTTGTTAAATCTAAATAAGTGTCCATTTTTTAATTATTATTATTTTTTTTTTTTAGCGCCTCTTGACTAATTTGTCTTCTATCAATATTGGGGCTGTAATAGGCGATAGCTGTAGTCGTTCAGTTCTCTTATATAGATATCCAGAGAGCACGTGGTTTAGTAAGAACCGGACTCGATCATAAATCACTCCCTCTTTTGCAGACATATCTGTCCTGTTTTTTTTTTTGTTTTTTTTACGGGATAGGGTCATTAAGCCCTGTGTACGACCTCCAATCTGGAGGACCACGGAGCTAAGATTTGTTAGACACAGGGGTCGCTCACCTTCCTGGGGACGTCCCGATGCGGGATTCGAACCCGTGCCATAGTTGTATAAGCAATCGAGTAGAGACTGCACTTATTTATTTTAATTTATTATTAATTACTTATTTTTTTTTTTTTTTTTTATATTAAATCCCGCCAACGGGATTTAAACTTGAAGCATGCAATATTTGCTGGCACCTTAACTCGCTGGACCACCGCGGCACCACACAATTGTCCATGTGCATCGAAATAACTCTTCAAGGAATAACTTTAACAGAATCTAAATAGATATATTTGTATTGATTATAGATTTGAAGGCGCCTTTTAGCAGGCCGATGGAGCAGTGCCAATGCAATGATGAGTGAGCTGAAATGAATGGAATTTAGAGAGAAAAAAATGAGGGCATTTCCTGTAACGAAGACTATTTTTGGTACATGGAGAAGTTATTCTTGTTTGTAGGTGCTTTAGGCATCTAATTAGCAGCAGTACCTGTTTTAATCTCGCGTGGAATGTAAATTTAACTGAAATCCTTAAATGGGTTCGATTAAATTTAAATTACATTGCTCTTACATATTTTGGTATCATCTGACCTATGTAAAAATACTGGTTTGATTGCTGTTTAGTAGACAGAAATCTTTGTATGCAGTAGAAAAGACCCATTAAAAAATCTATATAAAATAAAAAATTGAATTTAAATTACAGTCAGTAGAGGACAATTTTTTTGGCATTATCTACCTTCTAGATTTAGCACCTTAACCAGCCTTTTCCATCTTTGCCTATCTTGGGCTGTTTCTTTCCAGTTGATCTTCAAACGCATCTTTGTTGTTTCGATCACTCTATCTATTTTTTGGCCTTCCACGTGGTCTTTTGTCTGCTACTGAGGCATTCATTGTTGTGAATTAGCACATAGATGCATTGATCCTTGATAAAATTCCCCTTTAATCTTAATCTCCTTAACCTCCATATCATAAGACATTGATTGGCCAGTTTCTGTAAGTAGTGCTTTATTGTTTTTTCCCTTTATGCGTTAGTATTCTAACCCAAGATCGCTCTTAGTGTCCAAATCTCGCAGCTTTATAACCGAACTGGCATTACCTTAGAAATGCGCAGCATTAATTTTACATTTATTGATATTGATTGATATCGATATTTGACTACTTTAGAAAGAGAAAAGAAAGCTCTTTTTGAGCTTGTTATATGCTGGTATATTTCCGGCCGAGGGTCATTCATTGAGGTTGATGTGAAGCCGAGGTATTTGAATTTACCTACTCTCAGAAACGATTTCCCTTTCTTTGCATATTATATTAATGGGATGGAACATTAAATGACAAAAGGCCAAAAAAAAAGAAAGAAAAATGACAACAAAAGCTATATATGAATGATATATAAATTATTTCGAAAGAGTTTGTTACAGCTTATTCGTCAGTTACTTATAAATTCGTAAAATTATAATAAATAATCAGGATTTTCTTGAGTTTAGGCGTATGTGTTTTGCCCATTTATATTTGTACCGGTTTAGAAACTTCTTGTGGTTTGTTATTAGTTGTATCACTGGATTTTCAAACACTGGTGTAATCTCCAAAAAAAGATTTGTCAATATATTTTTTTTATAGGAACAATTCGACAACATATTTGATATTCATGTTATTTTGAAATTCGACAGAAACTCGAACCGAGTCGATAAATTTGATATATAAAAAAAGAAACCTGTTACACTATTCATGAAGGGTCTTGGATTCAGTACTACTTTGAGAAAGCACTGTTTCTTGATTTACTGTTGTGCAAGGAGGTGATTTGACCGATATCACGCTCAACTCAAATTTGATATATTCATGTATATATTCTTGATGTTTATTGTAGACTAGCATTTATAACTCCACAGAAGGGCAGAGTAAGTGATTACAGAGCGAATTATTGCTTTACATAATACCATTTTTTTAAAAGTTGTATGGGGATATCTTCTAAAAGGATACATTTTGGTGTTCATTTTCAAATTGCTTGGCATAAGATATTGCAATAGGATGTTACTAAATGATATTAAAAAAATAAATCATCAATCATGTTCTAGCATTTTGAAATATTTATTTCAGTTCTTCAGATACTAGCACGAAACCGGGAAAAATATATTAATTTATTAATCCAAGGTTCATTGAAGTAAAAAATATAAACATAGAAATAATTATTTAGCGAATTGATTTTTTTTTCTTTTCAGTATGTCCTGCAGTTTTATCAATGCATACCGGTACAGATCTTTTTGCTATTGTTTAATCGCATATTATATATCAAGAGACAGAACAACTTAAACTCAAGTGTAGTTGCTAAACTTCTAATTAGTTATGCAACTCATATTTACAACAACGTTATGGAAAGCGGTACTTGCCTTGTTATTTAGTAGAAACAGGACACTTAAATACCGACCTAAAACATTTTAACTCCATGCATGAGATACCAAACTTCAGTGCTAAGAGAAGAGCCTTCAGACATAATAATTAATCTATAAAATACTCTTAGATATATGTTTTTTTAAAAATTATTTATTACAGCGCTGGATGCGAGATCTCATTTCTTAAACTACCACAGCAATTAAACGAAGCATAAATTGAGACTGGGTACTGTCCAACACCATGTCATTATTTTCTGTATCGTCAGCTTATATACTGATTGTTCACTATAGCCGCAGACTTTCCCTTTTGAATGGGGGGAGGAGAGGGTTGAGAGGAGTGGAGAATGATGGACCAAAAAAGAGACCGGTGGGAGTTATAGTACGTGTAAAAATTATATAGAATAATAAATATATAAAATCAACATAATTATTGCTAAACAAACAATTAAAATACTAAATATTTAAAAAAAATATGTATGTTGTAGTCGTAGGATATTTTTATTCGTATGGGTATATTTGAAAATATCTGAACAAACAATTACATATTTCTTTGTACATAATAATCATAGGAGAAGGGATACAGCCTTCATAACACACATATGCAGGTAAATTTCTAGACCTTTTTTTTCTTTAAAAGTTCTTTTTCTTTTTCCCGGTAAAATCAACTCCCTGGAATCTCTTCGAGTCCTGCTTTGCCTTCCACATGTAGAGGACAAAGCCTGGTATGGAGATTCCTGGGCGACTGTATATATTGTAGATAGCCATGAATGTGTTTAGAAGATTTAGTTATTTTTTTAGTTATTTTTATATTATTTGTGGGTGTTGAATAGTCAGGACGCAGTCATTATAAAATTTGGTTTATTTATTTGTGCCAACGTTTCAGACTTCAGTGCTCTAACCATGTTCTGAAGATGACCCACACATTTGGGTTGAAACATTGGCACAAATGAATAAAAAAATGTTTATAATGACTGCGTCCTGACTATTCATCACCCATGATATGTAGAACATTCGACTATCTTCCTTCATTATATTATATATATGTATTTTATGAATGCGAACTTTTAGCCTCAATACTTATTTATCTCAAAAAGTAGCATATTGCATTGTCATAAAAAATAAATAAATTTTCTAAAAACGTTCCTAGCTATCTGCAATATATACATTCGCTCAGGAATCTTCGAGCCAGGCTTTGTCCTCTACATGTAGAAGGCTCCACCAGTAAGAAGCACAGCCGTGTACCGGCAACACCATAGTTACCTAAATAAATAATAAAATTATCAATAAATATAGCCAATCAATAAAGAGTAGTTTATTGGCAGTAGTGGGCATACGAGAACCCAACGCATTTGTAGAGTTAATACATGTTATAAGGCAGCACTGTAGCTTGTAAACAAAGGCAGGTGGGCTTGGGAGAGGTTGCCCAGATAGTAGTAGTCCTTTGTTCCTCATAGTGTGATGGTTATGTAGAAGAATAAAAGTGTTTTGTGTAGTTCTTGTGTAAAAGTTTTCAAAACAGCTTCATTTGTTTCCTGAAGTGATTTCCTGATATCATAGTATTGATTCACTGCTGCCAAACAACCCGTATGCCAGCTATACCGGGCAGGGGGATTAAAAAAAAAAAATTTTGCCCTTCTGATTGTTTCATATCGTTCATTAATAACACGCTCAGCAATTTTAGCATGTTGATTTAGTGCTAACCAGCCAGTAGTACCCTTTTACTTTGAACGAGTCCCATAAGCGATAATCCAGTACTGTGAGGTCTGGAGATCTTGGAAGCCGATTAATTTGACCACCATGACCATTCTATCGATCTGGAAACCATTCATACAAGCGTAAATTATAAAAATAAAAATGTGAGTAGAAAGTTTTCGCTAACGATAAGTTGGAACCTTTCACGGAGTTATAGACTGATGTCAATAATTTTATTGAAATGGGGGCCTGTACTGAGGACCAGTTAGAGTAATTGTTAAATCTTTCGCTATTAGTGAGTATAATAATAGTAGGTTTTACAAGTGTGGCTGTTTACTAAGAGTTCGGGTATAGCAGAAATAGTGAGCTAGGAGCAGGTGTCGAGATTGATCAGTCCTCATTTGGCCCTGCTCTACTCCGCGCCGCTGGGAGCAGTCCAAGCCAATTATCACTTGTGGCCCTCGTATTAATCTCTGCTTTCTAAATGGATCCCCTCAATTAGGTTAACTAATCACCCCCTCACGTGCCAGGGTTTATCTTTGTGATTGTTTGATAATTGATAATTTCGTAAGTCGGGGGTGCCGTCTTGCTGGTTAATTTGGTTATTTATAGGTTATGATCCGTTGTTAAAAACCGCAAAATGAAGACCTTGATAGAACCTTCTAATAATAACCAAGGTATGGTAATAAAGTGTGGTTATTACACCTAAATAAAACATTGAAAGAGATTTTCATAACATCGAGCGAAGAATGGCTATAACAAATACATTTATTCATAATTAATTTTTTGACGCCCTATGTTAAAAAAATACAAATATTAATTAAATGAAATTTATAGAGGTTAATGAATTCGGTCAACAACAGAATATAAAGACAGCACTTTGTCAAATCCAATTTTTCACAGTTACAGATTCCTAATACTTTAAATAATAGTAAATTTATTTTATTATTATAAGGACCGTGAAATTTATCCAAGGTTAATTACTTAGTTCCGCCTTGGAAATAACTCTATATACCGAATTTTATCTAATTTGGTTCAATAGGGGTCGCTGGGGAAGCCAAAATATAGCGGATATATATATATATATATATATAATATATATATATATATATATATATATATATATATATATATATATATACGGGGCTGGGGTTGCTGTACGGGCTAAGTCGCTTGCAATAGCTAATCAAAGTTAAACAATGTCGAGCGTGGTTAGTACTTGGATGGGTGACCAATTTTGGGGAGGGCTTCAGCTCGAAAGATTTTTTTTCATATATATCTAACGATAATTAATTTGAAAAAAAAAGAAAGAAATTTACTACCTATACGAAATGGTGTTTAAGTGGTTCCTGAAGTTCTATTAAATGTAATTACAGGAACAAGAATACTTTAAGAGATAATTTTTAACATTTTTTTTTTTGTAAAACTTGGTTATATTTTACCATTTTTGTGGGGAGGAGGTTTCAGCCCGAAAGCCCCTCGTAGATCCGCGTGCGTCCACCAGTGAAAACCATGCTGCTCGAGTTTCTTCCCTCCCCTCCGGCACGTGAGACCCGTCAGTCTACTGGAGGCAACCCACACCGACCGGGCTTAGGACTGATGACCCCGTGTACTTAATCGGGAATCGGGATGTGATCTACCAGGATGTTAGTAGCCCCCTGAGGTCTGGTCCATGGAAAGTTTGGGAAAGATATATAGGTCCTAGAGCGCCTGCTGACTCCGAGCAGTCATAATCCATGTATCTTGACCGATAGAAATTGTTACCCCCGCCTTCCACTAACGAATTTCGATAAATTGCAAATGTCTCTCATTTCAGAGAGAAATGGGCAAAAATAATATACGAACTTTTTTTTCCCCCTTCTCCTTATACACTTTCTTGTTTTATTTTATTTTATTTTTTTTTTTGTATTTTTTTAACATACTAACTTTAAAACTAGCTTTAAATAACTAAACTTTAATAACCGTAAGCAACCTCAACCTTAACGTGCCTTTTACGTATTTTAATTTTATTATTCACAACCAATAGATATAATAATATATAATTTTAATTAACGGCGTCGATGACCAGCAGGTTTTACGCCTTAACTATACAACCAATAAATGCATATAACGCATACACTTAACTAAGATTATAATTTCACATGCCAAGAATAAACAGAATATTCCAATGAAAACTCTGCTAATTTCGTTAAATTTAAAAACTTGTATAAACTCTTACCACTGAATGAACATTTATTCAATACATATCACATTTCATATAAATTATATTTTTAACAATCTGTTACATTCGCTTGCTTGGTTGAATTTGATGAAATTGGTGCTAATGGACCATTTGAAAACTTATCCCAACCAAGACAATTTTGAAATATTGGGGAGTCTTTATTTATTTATTTTCAACCCTCCTCTGCCTCAAGGAAATACGGGTATGTGCAGCAGTGAAATGTTACTGTTACATATTAATCCAGTGCTGCATTTTTAAACTATTACATTTGTCTTCCTCAGCTGTGCACACACCTTGCTCTTCTCCTCACTTTTGCCTCGTATACTTCTCTTCTATTTATTCCGACGGCCTTCCCGGTGCAGTATCACTTCTTCTCAGAGTGATGTGGGTTGGTTCCATACGTAATCTTTGAAGTGCACATATTTTTCCGTGGCCGTAAGTTGAGGAAGATTTCTCTCTCTCTTATAACAACATTGGGGAGTCTATGGAAATAATTTTATACCTGCCTAAGAGATCTTCCAAATATCGAACAGCACATTCTTTGAAACTGATTTATGGTAGTTGATGTCCCATGGCTTTGACTACTGATAGAATCGGAACAATTATTTTTCCTTCATATCTAAAACGTGAATTACGAGTGGAAATTTTCAATTTTATGGAAAACATTTTTTTGAACTCTGAGATGAACAAAAAGCCCTATCGAAGTAATACTTTTGCGTAATACAGTTGCGAGGAAGTAATACTCAATTTTACATCGATTTTTAATATTTAGATGTTCTAAAAGACAACTGGTGTAATAAGATGTATGCTAAAATTGATGAAATTAATAACATTGAATTTAAATTAACTCATCTATGAGTTTTTCAGGTTAACTTTTCATTATTATAAAAAGAGTCGTAAGTGTCATGGCCGAAACTGAGGTTCTATATTCGTATCGTTCCGTCTTTGCTAGTTTGTTATGTGCTTATTATCTCAAATCCTGTTCTCAGACTTTGTAAACAGTGAGTTTATAAACAATTTAACATTTTTATATTACAATCAGTGAGGTGAGTGACTTTTATTAACAATTAGCAACATTAAATTGGTACTCGATTGCTAGAGACAGTTTACGTGGCAGATAATTCCCCTCAGCGGGTCTTATCTTTCAAATTCAAGGTCACGGCGCTTTATTTTACGTTCAGAATATCTTGAGTTCGTACCTAAGACAGTATATATATTTTTTTTTTCTCTGTTTTTATTTCTTAATTGATTATTTTATTTTAATATTTTTTTCTACTGAGACTCTATTTTATTTATTTATAAAAATGTTTTTTTTAATATTTGTATATATATTTGTAAATAGATTAGTTATTAAGTATTTGTTTTGTAAATTTTCTTATTAGTGATACTTTTTTTTTTTTCTCTCTTCTTTTTGTATATATTATTATTTAGAGGTATGGATTCTGATAAGAACATTTCTTTTGACGAATCAGATGAAGAGACTCCTTTCTCCGAAATCAGTGAGACTGATTCTCAATATTTAACAAGGCGAACTCTCCAAAAGCGCCATAGAAACTCTGCCCCCGGTTCGGCGGGCAACTCACCTAATAAAAAAAAAAACAAATCCGCTAAAACAAAGCAAGCTCTCAAAGTAAATAAAGAATCAAAAACTAGTAATAATTCAGCTATGAAACCTGACACTAAACCATCAACTAACACATCCAGTAACAATTCTGTTACAGCCAATAATAAAATTAACGAAATCACTGAACCTAGAACTTTCACTGAACCAGTGCCACCTCCGATTTATGTAAGCAAGATTGACAATTTCATTCAGTTCGGTCAAGAAATAGCTAATCTGATCGGACCGACCAACTTCCGGTGTTTTTCTCGAGTCAACGATATAAAGATTAACACCAATACTAAAGATGATTATAAAAAACTTATAAATCATTTGACAGCACTCAATCACGACTTCCACTGCTATCAACTAAAAGAAGACAAAACATATAGAGTGGTTTTGAGAGGTCTTCACTCTACCACACCCACTACCGCTATAAAAAAAGATCTGGAAGATATCGGCCATTCGGTAAGACATATATCTTCTATCTTACATCCTATTGATAAATATCCACTGCCATTATTTTTCATCGATCTAGAACCAGCCCGGAATAATGCAGAAATCTTCGAAGTTAAAAGACTGCTGTATTCTGTTGTAAAATTTGAAGAGCCGAGGCAGAAACCAATAGTCGTTCAATGCACCAAGTGCCAAAACTTAGGGCATACAAAGGCTTACTGCCATCACTCGGTGCGTTGCGTTAAATGCGCCGGGCCTCACGCCTCTAACACCTGCCCGAAACCGTTAAATGAACCACCAAAATGTGCCCTTTGTGGTGAGGACCACCCTGCAACCTATCGGGGCTGCATTATCTATAAGAAGCTATATAAGCAAAGAACTTATAATTTATCATTAAAAGAAGAACAGAAGAATTCTACCCAGGCACAGGTACAGGCACCTGAACTCCTAAATTTGGCAGCGTTTCCTCAACTGCCGAACGAAATAATACCACAATTGACGCACAACCCTTCTACATCAACAGATCATCCCCATCAAGACTCTAGGCACCTATATTCAGACACTACGGTGAAGAATCAACAGCCGCGACGTCAGACGCCTCAGATTTCCAAAACTAAGACTCAGGCTTCCAAACCTAAGATCCAGACCTCCCAATCCAAGACTCAAATCTCCCACATTCATTCAAAATCTCCACGTCAGCAAATGCCTCCTCACCAGATACCTATACGTGTAAAATTACCGCCCGAACATCCAACTCCTGTTTATTCCCACCCTACTGCTCATATTTACTCTCCTTCCCAAGTTCCAAGGGTACATCCTTCATCAGACACTCCTTATCATAAGATCTTTCCCTCACGAACTCCTAATCAAAACCAACCTGACCAACAAAACCCGATCGATTTAATAAACTCCACCCTTGCTTCCTTCCTGAAAGATCTCCAAGAGACTATCAAGCCACTAATTACCCTCCTCACAAGAATCCTTACCGAAATTCCCTTCAATCTCTCACGATGAGCACTAAGCCCCTAGCTGTTCTTTTATGGAATGCTAACGGACTACAAAACCACCGAGACGAACTCGACATTTTTCTTCATGACTATCACATTGATATTGCTCTACTGACAGAAACTCACTTCACTCGACGTTCATATTTCTACATACGTGACTATATCACTTATAGATCAGACCACCCCGACAACACTTCCCATGCCGGTTCTTGCATCCTTATCCATAAATCCTTATCCCATTCTCTCATTCCTTCTACTCCAACGGAGGCTATTCAAGCAACCTCGGTTATCATTTCAACTCGTCCTTTCCATTTAACATTCTCAGCTGTATACTGTCCTCCCGGTCATACTCTTACCTATAACTTACTTGAATCCTTATTTCAATCCTTCGGATCGCGCTTTATTGCTGGAGGAGACTACAATGCTAAACACCAACGATGGGGTTGTCGATCATCCAACTCCCGTGGTAACATACTATCTTCTGTCTCAACTTCCAATAGTTACTCTGTCCTCTCTCCTATGAATCCTACCTATTGGCCAACATCCCTCAAAAAACGCCCTGATATCCTCGACATATTTGTCACCTCCCAAATTTCCTCTTCCCATGTCACAATAAAATCCCTGGATGACCTCTCCTCAGATCATTCTCCAGTTCTGCTTTCATTACACACAACCTTCGCTCCTAAGCCCTCGTCCTCTCCTACACTGATTACAGGACGAGTAAACTGGGACAATTTTCGTAAAGACCTGGAAAATAAATTGGACCTAAATATTCCACTTAAGACGAAACGTGATATTGACACAGCCATAAAAGAACTTACTACATCTATAAGTGACAAAATAAAGAATAATACATCTACCAATAAAAGTGACAACTCCCAACAGACAAATTTGCCGCAGCATATTCGTATCTTATTAAGGGAAAAACGCAGAGCAAGATCGAAGTGGCACAGGACTAGATATCCATCAGATAAGACATATTACAACAAATTAACTAACCAACTAAAAGCTGAAATTAGAAAATACAAAGTTCAAAATTTACATAACATGACAGAAAAACTTACTACTTGTGACAAATCACTATGGTTGACTACTAAAAAACTCCTTAAATTCAAAGATTTTAACCACCCACTTATTACTGAAACCCAAACCTGGTCCAGATCTGATGATGAAAAATCTCAAATATTTGCTCAACACCTCTCAAAAACATTTAATCCACACCCAGACATCCTTAATCCAACCCACCTTGAGTTTATTGAAGCAGAATTGGATACCCCACTCCAATTGACTCCTCCACCTAAAGCATTTCATCCTTCAGAAATATCCAATATCATTAATAGATTACCTTCTCGCAAAGCTCCTGGCCATGACCTAATCACCTCCCAGATCCTAAAATGTCTTCCTAAAAAAGCCATACTGTTCCTAACCTATATATTTAATGCTGTACTCCGGACCACATATTTTCCTGACTCTTGGAAACTATCCATTGTCAAAATGATACCTAAACCCACAAAGCCGCCAGAACACCCATCCTCTTACCGTCCTATCTCCCTTTTACCCATTATGGGCAAAATCCTGGAAAAACTCATTTTAAAACGCCTGTATCCCATCCTAGACTCTAAACACATTATCCCAGATCACCAATTTGGATTCCGCACATCCCACTCCACTATTCAGCAATGCCATCGTGTGGTAGATGCAGTCTCCTCTGGATTGGAGCGCGTAATGTACTGCACGGGAGTCTTTCTCGACGTTGAACAGGCGTTTGATAGAGTCTGGCATCCGGGACTGATGTACAAACTCCGTGAATTCCTACCACCTACATACTTCCTCATTATACGTTCCTACCTTACTGACAGATACTTCAAAGTCAATCATAACAATGCTTATTCATCTCTTTTTACTCAGTCTGCCGGTGTTCCTCAAGGTAGTATCCTAGGTCCTATCCTTTACACAGTTTATACAGCTGACATCCCAACCCAATCCAACACTGTCATCACCACCTATGCCGATGACACGTGTATCCTATCAGTTAATAACGATCCTTTAATTGCATCCCAAACTCTTCAATCACATATCACAAGCCTTGAAGAATGGTGTAAAAATCGGAGAATAAAAATAAATTCCAACAAATCCCATCAAATCACTTTTACCCTCCGTCGTAAACCTATGACCTCTTGTCCTACAGTATCCTTCAATAATACTCCACTTATTCCTGTTGAGCAAATCCGCTACTTAGGACTCCACCTTGACAAACGACTCACTTGGAACCCCCATACCAGACTGAAACGACTAGAAACCGCCCGACGTTTTCGACTACTGCAGCACTTACTAGACAAACGATCTAAGCTTTCAATCAATTATAAACGACTCGTATATATGACAATAATAAGACCTATTTGGACTTACGGAATTGAGCTTTGGGGCTCCACTAAACCATCGAATTCCTCTCGTATCCAATCCTTACAATCCAAAATCCTTCGTAAAATCCTCAACGCTCCTTACTTTGTCACAAATAAAATCATCCATAAAGACCTTAATGTTCCATATGTTTCCGATCTGGCCCAATCCAGATACCTTTCCTTCCATAACAAACTGCAGAATCATCCGAATCCTCTCGTTTCAAACCTTGCTTCCTCCTCGATCCCTGATAACCCTCCGAGGCGTCTGAAAAGAAGATGGCCTCGGGATCTTCTAATATAGAACTTTAATTTGAGTTCTACCAATGGGTAGTTTCTCTTCATGTTGTACATGCCATGTTACAAATTTCTCATTTACTTATTGTATTCTCTATGTAATACAGTTGTAAATTCCATTGAAATAAAAAAAAAAAAAAAAAAATTATTATAAAAATTTTCAGAATTACTAATGCAGAATATAAAATAAATTCTGCTTCTGTTCTATCCGCCTTGCATCGATCCTAAACTCAAAATATCCTCTCGAGGCATCTTCAGTTTCCTTCAAGTGGGTATCTTTCGATTATTCGGAGAAAACCCCAGGGGTTGAGATTCATCCTGCTAGATCAGCAACCATCCTCATTGCTTGAAATAGAATTTGCTTATCAAGCAAATGATCCTTCATATTTATAGGTAGAGGTTTTTTTTGTTATAGATAATATGTTTATTATTACATAAAAATTAAACAATTAAATCTTATTATAAAATCTGTATAGCTCAAAGCGTTGAAGGATATTTATGCTGAGGAATATCGTGTAAAAGTTGAAAAACATCGTATATATATATAATAGATCGGGACATTCATATTTCTTAAAACCAATGTAACAATAAATTCTACATCCTTTTAACCAAAATTTATTTATTTAATGAAATTTACAACAGTATTAAAAATACAACCAGTAAAAATGCACACATTAGAAATAATGATATGAACAGACTTGAAGAGATATTACCCTGTGGTAGCACTCCCGATTTAATTCTAAGTAAGAAGATCACGATGTCATCTTCTTTCCAGACGCCTAGGGGGATTATCAGGAATCGAGGAAGAAAAAAGGCTGGAAACAAGTGGATTCGGATGGGACTGAAGTTTATCATGAAAGGATAGATATTTGGCTCGGGCTAAATCAGCGGTATATGGAACATTAAGGTCTTTACGAATGGTTTTATTTGTGACAAAATATGGGACATTAAGGATTTTACAGTTAGTTAAGAATTTTATGGTTTGGTAGAACCCCAAAGCCCCCAATAGCCTCCAAATGTGATTAGAGAGTTTGGGATGCAATTAAAGGGTAATTATAAACAGATAGAATACAAGTATCATCTGCATACGTGGTGACGACCGTGTTGGGATATAAGCTGTATAAACTGTATAAAGGATAGGACCTAGGATGCTTCCTTGAGGAACACCAGCAGACTGGGGAAAGAGGAATAAACATGTATTATTATGATTTACTTTGAAGTATCGATCAGTAAGGTATGAATGAATAATGAGGAAGTGTGTAGGTGGTAAGAATTTACTGAGTCTGTACAGCAGTCCCGGGTGCCAAACTCAATCAAACTCCTGTTCAACGTCGAGAAAGACTCTCGTACAGTACCTTTAGCGCCAATGCAAAAACCCAAAATTCTAATGGAAACTATAACATATCATAAAAATAAATAATGTATTTTTTCAAATCAACTATTATCATATTTATATTTTCTTTTTGTTTTGTTAAACAGTTTGTTTTTCGAGACCTATGGCCAAATAAAAGAATCGACAGTTTAGCTTTTGCAGAAATAAATGGATTTACAATAATAATCAATGATCAATAAACGCTAGTAAACGATGACGGTCTAAAAGAAATCTAAACCAAGGGGAAATAAAAACACATCTATTTATGCCTCAAGAGACCTGGCGTAGTTTCAAGTCGTAACAGGTGGTGGTGAGCCTCCACTGACAAATGTAGCCGCTTGAAATGCGTCGGGTTCTAACAAACAACGCTTAATTACTTTGTTGCTCTAGATAGCTTACGATAATTTTTTTTTATTTAAGAAAAATGTTTGTTATTTTTAGTAAAATATTAGTAGTAATTCTTCTACGAAGTTTTCGTGTTTCCGAAATTAAGGATTTTTTTTACTCTTACTTACACAGTTAATTTGTTTTGTCCTTAGAATCCAAAATGTTTACTTTTTTATTATTTTAACATTGTATGCACCTGAGCTGAAGCGCATCTAGCACATTTGATTTGTTAAACATTTGCTTAATTAGCTTCATTTTGTTGTTATTATAGGAGTAGGTCCCTTGCCCATTTCCTTTTTACTCTGCGTTGATCAGGTAACAAGGAGCAGAAAATGGAAAGGACTAGTGGATTGAAGTAATTCACAGATGAAGAATGAAATGAAGTGTATTTGTCGTGGATGTAGGATTTTACTGGGGTGTTTAAGTCGTTACGTATAGCGTTATTTGAAATGGACCTAGGATTTTTTATTGTGTAGCTTGTATTTTATTTATGTGTGTTTGTTTACTGAACCCTAAAGTTCTGCTCCGTATGTCCAAATTGGTCTCAGCATGATGTTGTATACCTGTCGCTTGTTTCGGAAGTTAAGTGAGGATCTGTAGTCCAGAAAATGTTAGAGTTGGTTATATCGTCTAGTCGGTTCTCTAAGTACCGTGCATAGTTTTTTGGAGGCATTGCGTACGCTTTAAATATCAGAGAACAAAATTAATTTTGTGTCTGTTTATAGTCACCTACTACCAATAATTCGATCAGAGATCGATCTAGTTGATACCTGATAGGTGATCCGATACCAATTTCATAAACTAATTCTTTCTTAAAAAAGCAGAAACGTATTTCATTGCTGAGCCGTTATTTCAAAAACTGACCGAAATTTAATTTTGTATAATTTTTTTATTTTTTAATTTTTATTTATTCATGATATTTACAACTGTATTAAAAAATTAAATACATTAAGTAAATTTGATAACAGAAAATAAAAACATGAAATGACTTGTTGAGAAACTACCCACTGGTAGCACTCTAAAAATAAAATGTATTTACAATAAGAGATCTCGAGGCCATCTTCTTTTCAGACGCCTCGGAGGGTTATCAGGAATAGAAGAGGAAGCAAGGTTAGAGACGAGAGGATTTGGATGGTTCTGAAGTTTATTATGGAAGGATTGGTATCTGGATTGGGCCAAATCGGAAACATAAGGAACATTAAGGTCATTATGGATTATTTTATTGGTGACAAAGTAAGGAGCATTGAGGATTTTGGATTGTAAGGATTGGATACGAGAGGAATTCGATGGCTTAGTGGAGCCCCAAAGCTCAACTCCGTAAGTCCAAATAGGTCTTATTGTAGTCATGTATATAAGTCTTTTGTAATTAACTGGAAGCTTAGAGCGTTTGTCTAGTAAGTGTTGGAGTAGTCGGAAACGTCGAGCGGTTTCTTGTCGTTTCAGTCTGGTATGAGGATTCCAAGTTAGACGTTTGTCCAAGTGAAGTCCAAGATATCGGATTTGTTCAACAGGGATAAGTGGGGTATTATTAAAGGATACTGTGGGACATGAGGTCATAGGTTTACGTCGAAGGGTAAAGGTGATTTGATGGGATTTATTAGAATTTATTTTAATCCTCCAGTTTTGACACCATTCTGGGATGCAATGGTTGGGTCATTATTAACGGATAGGACACATGTATCATCGGCATACGTGGTAATAACAGTGTTAGGATGGGTTGGGATGTCAGCTGTATAAACTGTGTAAAGGATAGGATCAAAGATACTACCTTGAGGAACACCAGCGAACTGGGAAAAGAGGGATGAATAAGCATTATTGTGATTGACTTTTATTCATCTATCAGTTAGATAGGAACGGTTAATGAGGAAGTATGTAGGATATAGGAATTTACGGAGTTTGTAAAGTAGTCCCGGGTGCCAGACTCGATCAAATGTCTAATTTTAAATTTTGATTGTGATAAACGAGATTATAATATTTATATTCGCTTATCTAAAGAATTGTTACCACAGTAACCCAATAGGGTACTTTGTAGGAGAGTACTGTTTCAAGACCAACCGTTTACTCGCTACCGCCAGATATTCTCTGCCATCAGTCGGATTTGAATCCGGGACATTGAGCTTTGAAAGTCAGTGCCTTATCCTTTAAGCTACTCCACTCTCTAGCTTTTTTAAATTCCTCCTTTACATTTAACGTGTGGACCCATATTGGTATTATGCTGGGTTTGTTAGAGGAATTCGGTTTTCGCCACTGTAAACTAATGGGATCGTGTCGTGTCGTCGTGGAAATGTTACATATTGCGATTTGTCATGAATTAACATTATTTTCAAATTAAGTACCAATTTTGTGAATTTAGTAAATTATTTTGTAAATTCAGAGTACCTAGTAAGGGGTTATGGTGTTTTGTAGAAATTGTTATATTTCCAGTTGTATTAATGTATCGGAAATGTGTCATACGATTATGACATTTGATTTCCATAATGTAGAGTAGAGAAGCCAGTATCGATCCATGAGTTACTCCTGCAAAAACTGGTTGAGTGAAAGAAATATCCAAGTCCTGGCGAATAGAGAACAATCTGACTAGAAACTAAAAAATGAGATAGTAGGCGTGAGGTAGTACAGTTTTGTTTTGTAGACAGTCTAAAAATTTGACAAGACAATCTAAAAATTTGAATGTTAAATGGAATAATTATTTCCAGAAATGCAATTAGGTAAGAGGAAAATGACGTTCGTATTTAATTAATTAAAGTCTTCTGCACTCGCTTCCGCTATCTGAAGATCTCCCGGAAGAGCAAGGACAATCACCTAAATAAGATTATGGAGACATGAATTTCCTTATTTTTTTTTTCAATTAAACATTTGCATTTCTATAAGCATTAATTAAAATACTTCTACAAGGTAGAGTCAGAATAACTTCATGAAGATAACGAACAAATAATAAGAAGTTCACGACCTGGTGCCGGGGACCTTTTAAGTGTTGCATTAATCCCTCGCACCCCTCCATGGCCCGGGAAAAACCCATATAGCCGAAAAGGCGATGATGCGGTGCACAAAGAAAAAGCAAGAAAAACACCCTTCTTTTTACAGTCTCAAAAAAAAAAGCTCCATCACTTGAAATATGATATATTTCAAGGTAAATGTTTTTTAGCTTTGGGAAAAAAAATCTAGGTAATGAGCTGTTTTAGAAACATAAGCATTCCAAGGAAAACACATACCTTTACACGAGGATTTTGAAAATTTTCACATTGAACAGTTTGTACATTATTCCCCAACTACTTCCCATATTTGAGCGAAATTGGACCATGTGTTTTCGAAATATACTTGTGTAACGAAAGTACATATACATGATCCATAAGCGAAAATAGTGGATGGAAATTGAAGAAATTAATATGAGTCCTCTTCGTACCAACTCGCACATGCTCAGGAAATTCGATAGAAATCAGATTATCTGGTTGTAGGTCTTATGCCGGTCATGTTGATTTGACAGAAGACTGATAGACCGACGGATACGGTACCAAATGTCTAGACCGCAAAGCGCGAATTAAAACTTTTTTACTCTCTGCATGAATACAAAGCTATCTGAGAAATTAAAAAGCATTGGATCCTATCATTTTAACATTTACGAATTTTTGTTTAAAAAAATATATATTTCAATTGATTGAACTTGAAATTTTTTTTTTTAAGTAATTAATATTCCATAGATGTATTTTTTTGTTTTGTGTATACTTTTTCATTAATTTCTAATCGGACTTTATTTAGTGAGTAAAATAACAAACCCAAAAATGAGCAAAATTAAAGTAAAGTACAGTTAGGAATAAAGTAGTGGTATATCCTTGCTTGAATTCCATGTGATGTAATCGGTCAGGAATAGTTTAATGCCTAAAAGATTTTTGGAGACAGCAGCTTTTAAAGAGAAATAATTTTTTTTTTTTTGGATTAAATAGGTTACTCATTTTTTTTATATAAGTATGTATATTATGTACTGTATAAAAGATGGGATGCAATAATCCTAATTTATCTATAGGTAATTAAAACTTTTTTAATCCATTTCCATCCCCAAAAACATAACCTATATAATTTTTTTTCAATATAAAAAACTTTTGTTTGGTTACATGTTGCAACATATATTTTTTTGTAACGTTTCGGCCACTTGACCATCATCTAACATTTCCATTTCACATGTTATGTTATATATCACAAACGAAAATCCTGACTGACAATAAAAAAAAAAAAAATTCTAGATGATATTTGACAAATAATTTTACAAAATATTTATGACAGGTTTTCGATATAACATGTGTTATAGAAATGTTTTAAAATGAACGGTTTTAAATGAGACCTTAAATTAAACAGTCCATACATTTCGCGCTCAGCACTCATCCGTTATGACCATACGGCAAGGAATTTCTCATCAAGCTTCTTTTAGTGCCCATTTGTGGGACATACGGCCTAATGCTTCTTATAACATATATAAGAATTATATATGTTATTATATATTATTATATATATATATATATATATATAATAATATATGTTATTATATATATATATATATATATATATATATATATATATATATAAATATATAAAGTTATTGATTAGTTTAAACATTAATACCATAAAGGTACTTAAGATTAAGCTTCAGCAGCTATGAAGCGTAGGTAAAATGTGAAAATTCTGTTATTTTGAATTATAATATTCTTTTCAATTTTTTGCTTCCTCACTACCGAAGGTAGGGAAGTATTGCATTCGTGCGAGAGGTTAAAAAAAATACCGTGCATAGAATCGAAAATTGTTATGCGCGTTTTACAACAACAAGGATCAACGTTGGTTCGTCTTCTGTCCGTCTGTAGTCAAATCGATCTAACGGGCATATCACCTACTATCGTTTATCCAATTTTCATGAAATTTTAAGAGATTGTGCGGGTTGGCGTCTAGATGGTTCCATATCATTTTTATCAAATTCCATCTACCACTTCCGATTGCGCACGCGTAAATGTAGTTTCTTAGATATGCTAATATTTCAGAAACGGCTTGTAGAAAACATAGGTATTTATAGAAAAATAATGTAGTTCCATTTTTATTAATTACCGTTTTCCACTTTCTCTTATTTATGCACAAATGTGTTTTCCTTGATATGTCTATAACTCTTTTTTTTTTTTTAATTTTTTATTAACGAAATTTACAACTGTAATTAATAATAAATACAACAAGTAAATATGAACAAGTAATATGACATGTACAACATGAGGAGAACCTACCCATTTGTAGCACTCCAATTATATTTCTATATTAGAAGGTCCCGAGGCCATCTTCTTTTTAGACACCTCGGAGGGTTATCAGGAATAGAAGAGGAAGCAAGGTTGGAAACGAGAGGGTTCGGATGGTTCAGAAGTTTATTATGAAAGGACAGGTATCTGGATTGAGCTAAATCGGAAACATATGGTACATTAAGGTCATTATAGATGATTTTATTTGTGACAAAGTAGAGAGCATTAAGGATTTTACGAAGAATTTTGGATTGTAGGGATTGGATACGAGAGGAATTTGATGGTTTTGTAGAGCACCAAAGCTCGATCCCGTAAGTCCAAATAGGCCTTATTATAGTAATATATATGAGTCTTTTGTAAATAGTTAGCAGTTTAGAGCGTTTGTCTAGTAAGTGCTGGAGTAGTCGGAAACGTCGGGCGGTTTCTAGTCGTTTCAGTCTGGTCTGGGGGTTCCAAGTGAGTCGTTTGTCAATGTGGAGTCCTAGGTATCGGATTTGGTCAACAGGGATAAGTGGGGGTCTATAACTCTAAAACCCTAACTTCGATTTGGTTCAAATTCCAAGGAAGTTAGGGATTGGTTTACAGATAATTAAATAAGTATCAATTTTATCAAGTTCTATCTACTGCTCTTAAAAAAGAAAACTTCCGGTTTCGGATCATTATTCGGCATATATTTGATACGCCTATTGTTTATGCGAAAATATTTCCAAATTTTCTCCTTATGGTGAGTGGTGGGATCAGATAAAAATATTATATTTGAATGTTATATTTATGAGTTTCTTTGTTCTTTTTGGAGGGGATTTAGGTTAAAACAATATTTTTATGGGGTTATCAAATTTTAGGTTTTATTCAAAAAGTTAGTTCATACTACTTTGTTTGGCCGATTCCAAACGTTACTGGCATGACACTTACTTCCGTTACTTAGATTTCATGTAATTTTCAATAAATTTAAATTAATTTTTACTCTGTGTTCATTAAAAAAAGTCTTATTTGTGATTTGTATTTATTTCTATTGAAGTTCAACCAGCTCGTCGTGGACTCGATTTCTTCCTTAAATATCAAAATTATGTGAACTTTACGTATATTTTTTTTTTTTATACTTTTATAACGAAAGTATACAATTAGTTACTAACTCAGGTAGTAATAGAGAGGTGTCGGGCAGTTGTTCTTGGTTTCGCCTTCAAAAAAAGGTAATCGTTTAACCCGCTTTACTGATCCATCAACCTGGATAGGTATGCGGTAATATTATTTGAAAAAAAGGGGTTATAAACATTGAGAGGTAGCAAAAGTTAGAGGGTTGTCCTTTATGAGTGAGTGTCAGAAATGAACAAGACATATTGTAACAATATTTAGACAAACATTAATTTTAATTATTCATAAACTATGGTTTAATTTGTGAACCAATAGTTTCATACCTCTATAGAGTTACCAGGAAATATCAAACAGCTAGGTAGAAGATGATGAAAAACAACTGAAAAAATTGAATTTTTTGGAAATTAGCGATATATACAAAAACATACTAGAAAAAACAAACAACATAGCGCCAATGACCCTTTAGGATAGAGACTAAATCAAATAAATAAATAAATAGTTTAAATAGATAACTTACACCTGCCCTCCAGTTTATATTAACAACAATCAAATTCCTCAAACGGACACGGTACTTACCCTTGGACTCACCTTCGAAAGAAGGATGACATGAGGTCCGCATGTTTAAATGAAATGTAAGACACCTAACTAACGACTCAAACTACTTTACTCTCTTTTTTTTCTGAATATTCAAAACTAAAACTAAAACAGAAACTGAATATATATACATACTTACTTAAATCCATATGGACGTACTCATCACAAATACACGGTCGCTAAAAAGACCCACCTACAAAAACTTCAAACGTTCCAATCAAAATTATTGCGAATCATAACAAAAACACCTTGGTACGTGACGAACAAAACTCTACATACTGTTCTCCACCTTCCAACAATTAAACGACATATAACTACCCTTTATCAACGATTTTACACTAATTTAAACGGACATAATGATAGACTACTAAGAGACATGGCCACAGCTGGCATGCCTCAGAACATGAGGAGAAGACTAAAAAGGCGTTGGATGAGAGATCTCCTTCCTTAAACAACCTAATTAATTGGAAGAAGTTAGGAAAGAGGTACCTGTGTTAGATGGTATTATATAAATATTTAATTATAAACTAATCAAATTTTAAAATATTCCTAAAACCATAGCGGCAAATAGAAAACATAATTACATAATAAAATACCTTAGTAAAATACTGGAGTAAAGTCATAAACTTGAAAATAACATCATTAAATCAAGCCTGAAAAATGACTGCAGTAAAGTTGTTTTTATTTATATAATCCGACGAATACAATAATATAATAGAATCTATTGGGTTTAAGTAATTCCTTTTTATTTTATTTTAAAGTATTACTCATGATGAAGTTAACAGTGCTGCTCAAAGTGTTAAATAAAAAAATTGTAGTCAAAAAGGACGTGAACAATATTTTATATAATAACGATTACATTATATGTCTCACATCTGGCAAAATATTAATCTGCATGTTTCTATTTCTATTTTTTTTTCATAATCCCGTAAGCTCGCCTCTCAGAGCAGAATTTTAAAAGAATCTGAATATATAATGCCCCAGTAAGAATATGTATATGAATACTTAATGATTATTATGTATTCATATACATATTCTTACTGGGGCATTATATATTCAGATTCTTTTAAAATTCTGCTCTGAGAGGTGAGCTTACATAATGATAATAATACAATACAATAATACATAATGATACATAATAATACATAATGATTATCTTATTGTATAGGACAAGCAATCATCGATGTGTGGTTTAAGGATAGCTTTAATTTTGCCTTGTATTATGATATTATATTCATTTGTATATTTTTACTATAAGCATGAATCATAATAATTTGTAGGTAATGTTAAAAAAATATTAATATAGATTATTAACTTATTTTTCAATTTAAAATATTTTAAAAAGCGTTCATTCAATATTAGTTGGAATAAAAATCTTTTTTGTGTTGAGATATATTAATTTTTTAATTTTTTTTTTTATTTTCTGTTATTTTTCGTCGCATCGACTGCCAAGGTCATTAGCGACGATTGTTCTTCTTAGATATAACTTATCAATTTTATTTTTCGGATGTACTTCAGCGTTTTTTCAATACCAGTGTTTTCCTTGAACGGTGCCTTGTCTTCAATTTGAAGTTCGATTTGCTGTTTCCGGAACTTTTTGCACTGGAATATGTGTTCAACTGTCAGATTAGCATTTTCACATGCCTCACATGTTGGTCGATGTAAGCCAAGAAGAAGGTGGAGATGGGTCAGTTTGGTATGTCCAATTCTGAGCCTGCTTATTATAGAACACTCTTTTGATGTCAGGTGTTTTGGAGGATACCAAGCTCGATTTTCTTTTTTGGTCAGATGAAGGTGAATGCGTGGCAGTAATCTCCACTGTGCATTACAACTGTCGTTCACTTTCTTTGAAATTTCTCTTCTCCACTCGTTGAGAAACATTGCTTCTAAAACAGGCGGCTTCCTTTGCTCCCTGATCGGCTTGTTCATTGCCATGAACATGCCAATGTGTGAGGGTACCCAAAATAATATTATTTTTTGACTATTTTTATTTAGTTTCAAGTTCATTAGCTGAATATTTTTGTGCAATGTGTTACATGTCCATGCATTTTGCAGTCCCTTGATTACAGATAAGGAATCGGTCACAATTACTGATTTCTCAATATTGGTGTCGATTATGTATTCAAATGCCTTGAGAATCGCCCACGTTTCACTTGTAAAAATTGAATTATTGTTATTTAATTTCCATTTTTTTATATTGTTTTGGGTTACTATACAGCACCCTACACCTTTCTCTGATTTTGAACCGTCCGTAAAAACTATGTCATGATTATGGAATAATTTATGGACAATTTCATGATAACTATATTTAATTTCTTCTGGGGTAGTGTTGTTTGGAAGATTGTTCAGTCCTAGTTCATTTTTGATTGGTGGAATTGTCCACGGAGAGGTATCTCCTATTTTCTGAGGTATAATATTTATATGTGTTGTAATTTCATACTCAGTGGAGTATTGCTCAATTCGACTTTGAAGTATTTCTGAAACATTAGGAACATTTAAATCACCTTTATACAGAATATCAAAATTATTGTGCTCTGGCATACTCTGAATTTTTTCTGCATAACGAAGAACGAGATGTTTTCTTCTATGGTCCAAGGGCAATTCTCCTGTTTCACTCAGTAAGGCAGTTGCTGGGCTTGTTCTGAATGCTTCAATTGAAAGTCTCAGTGCAGTGATCTGAATCTTTATTATATATTTGCTGTTCTTTCGGAATTAAAACATTTTATCTTGCAACTGTTGAAGTTTATATTTTCCAGAACTTTAATTTAAACGTTTCGTTGATTTCGTGACTAAATCGATCTAAAAATTGATTTTATTCTTGACTACTTAGAAAAATGGAATTTTATAAAAAATTTTCTATAAAAGTTTCAATCCCTTAAAATTATTAAATACATCAATGATATTAACAGAAAATAACTTTTTTATAGGACAAAGTCCGATAAGAAGAATAAATACATCGTACAAAAATAAAAACTTATTTCTGGCCTAAATAAAGTACAAAAAGGAAAAGAAAACGTTAAGTGAACATACTATATACTATATAGAAAAAAACAAAACAAAAAAAAACCACTTAAAACAATGAGTACACTTCTAAGAAAACAAGAAATAAAAAATACATTAAATTTTTTAATTTAATAAGAGTTTTTAAAGAAAGCTGAATCTGTCAATATGAAATGCCTAAATATGTAAATGTTGAATGATATGGAAATAAATCATGAGAACATAATTTCATCGTTAGAATTAAATTGTATACATAAAAAAATTATAGTAATAAAAACAATAGATACATTGAGTAGGAAATTCTTGTTATATCCTTAGCAAAGAACAGCACTATTTTTTGACCACTGTCATTAAATAAATATATAATGTCAAAAGGATAGAAGGTATCTCCCTACTTTTGGGACAGAAATTGGAATAGGAGGGTTTTGAATGTGGATACTGAGAGAAATACCGACTTTTGATAGGGAGAGAATCCCATTAAGTATTAGTTGTAAGGAATAGTATTAAATATTTAATTTATGCGCACGTGTTTGAAAAATTATTAACTACTGATGATACATAGAAATGAGCCGTAATTGTAATATTTAATTTTTAATTATTTTTAAAATGTATTTATTCATGATATTTACAACTGTATTAGAATATAAATTAATAAATGTGTACACAGGAATATAATGACATGAAAACGCTTGTTGAGAAACTACTCATTGGTAGCACTCTAATAATATGTCTACATCAGGAGATCGAAAGTTCATCTTCTTTTCAGACGTCTCGGAGGTTTATCAGGGATCGAAGAGGAAGCAAGGTTAGAAACGAGGTACCAATGGTTCTGAAGTTTATTATCGAAGGACAGGTGTCTGCATTGGGCCAAATCAGAAACATATGGTACATTAAGGTTGTTATGGATAATTTATGTGTTATAAAGTAAGGAGTATTGAGGATTTTAAGAAGGATTTGGATTGTAGAGATTGGATAAGAGAGTTTAGTGGAGTCCAAAAGTATCTTATTCTGCTCAATTCCGTAAGTACTTTATATTTAATAAATTATATAAGTTTTAAAATTTTCCTTTATATTATATATTATATAATTTTTTAAAAAAATTTTTGAAGAAAAGAGTAGATTGGCAAGTTTTGCGCCAACGCGAGACCAAGAAGACGAGTCTTGCGCACTAAATCTTGGTCTTGGTCTTGTATATTCAGTCTTGGTCTTGCACAAGAGCCTCGCAACAGTCTTGCAGTTACTTATTAGCTTATTAATATAGGGATACAACTGTAATTTTTTAGATAGGAGAAACCTAACTGAGTCCGAATGAAAAATCAGAAGAGTTAAAATCAAATTTATATTGGTTATACTGATTCTATAAAAAGTATTAGTAACTATTTTACCTTCATTTTTATCCGAAAATTCGATTTTTGTTTTATTTTTGGTCCTGCAAAGTACAAGATCAAGACCGATTTTGGGCAACACTAAGGTAGGCCAATTTACTCAACCAACCGATTGGCTAATCTACTCCTGTTTCTAAAAACAACTTATCTATTTTAGTAAAGATAAATGGAATACCTATAAGAGAAACTATGATTTCTTTTCATGTAAGTTTTTCTTCCAATAGCTAAAAAGCCCATTAACACTTGAATAAAATGTAGGCCATGAGATTAGAGCTATGAAAAGAAAATGACTCTTATCTATCCTGGAGAGAGACTGTTTTTCACGATTACACTAAGAACCTCATCTCATAGACAAACGACCAGCCAGCGCCTATTCCAGATTACATTTACATAATTAGGGTATAAATATTCCTCATCTCTTGGCGGCGTGGGTTGCGAGAATTTCTCTTATGTACGGGTTTACAGTTGGATAAGAGTTCTATCATATCTCTTGCGGAACAGTTTTCCATCATTTCATTTCCGCCCAACCTACCATTTCCTTATTTATTGTTTTATAACGTATCGTACATATGGATGTATGGAATAACTATATTTAATAAAAACTAGCTGTTATGATTCCACCCGTGTTAAATTTAAATTTCAAAAAGTTACAAGTGCAATTAAGGATAATAAATATTTTTTTCTTTTACCACTCTCGCCGGTTAATCCGGAGAACCGGTTTAGCGGGAGTATACTGTAACAACAAGCTCTCACTGACTTTATATTTATTGATTATTGAATCATCAAGCTTTACCGTACATTACAAGGTTACTTTGAATGCTGCGATGTTATTAATTCAATTAAATTTTCCGAACACATGACCTCCATTGCTTTTTGAGGTTAATTCATTGATTCCTAACAAAATATTCTTTATTAAATAATAAAGATAATAAAAAAAAAAAATTTTTCATTTCATATCATATATTCCTTGAAACAACAGATGAGAATATACGTAATATAACTAATATTTTTTTTCTTTTAAAGTCTATATTTAGAATTTAGAATGTCACTTTCATATTTTATACAATCATTTTGTACAAATTTCTACATTTTTTAAATTATGGGTTGGAACTTGAGTTTAAAAAAATAAATATGATTCTACAAAAGTATCAAAATTATTTTTCAACACAATTAAATATGTGTATATGAATTTTAAGCATATTAAGATATACCAAACATAATGAAAACAAAACTTTAGATGGTGGAATTTTAACTGTATTTAAATTACAGAATTACATATTCATAATTTCAATTAGTATAAAAATTAACAATTTAGCTCAATAATAGGTTAAAGAACTAGAGCATAGGTGGGGAACAATTTTACCAGACCACAGTAAGGTGGAAATCACAACATTTTTTTATAATTTACTGTTCTTATTTTTATTTTTAGCTAAATAGACATACGCATTTACATATATTCTACTAAATTCTATTAACTTCCAAAGTTTTCGTAACCTAAATAATTAAATATTAATTAATTCTAACGCTATATTAATAAACATCGCGCTATGATGTTTAGGGGCCGCATGCGGCCTCAGGAACCGCTGCTAACTCACGAAGGTCACTTACAACCTAGAGGATCTCCTATCCGTGATGTAGAGAATTAAAAAAATGTACAAATTTATATAATTTAGTCTGAAAATTTACTAAGATGCATGTTTATCCGCGCAATGATAAGAAATAATTAAGTTATAGACATTGAATATTTTTAATAATATTTACAATGGTAACAGTTAATGAGATAACCCGAGATATTAATTAAGCATTCAATGAAATATTAAAAAATATTATATAAAGTAATGATCTAGTAAAACAGAAACAAAAAAAGAAAAAAAAAGCCTGCGTGTAACGAATGAAGGAGTGTCATTGGCACGATTCCGATTATCAGCTACCTGCTAGTGACAGAATGAAACAATTCCTTTCTCATTTCATGCTAAGTTAATCATCCATTTTACTTCTGCCTTTCAAGGGCTTTTTAAATTGTTTTATTTCTATTTCTTTTTTATTACCATTTTATCAATCCGTTAATTAATTAAATTAATATGAAAATGTATCACATGTTTATTTTATTTTTTTTAATCTTCAAATATTAATCCGCACATGTGAACTAACTGTTGACTATTAGCAGATAGTCTGATAAAAAATATGAAACTAACAAGTCAGGCATGAGGAAGGATAGCACTCAGCTCTTCCCTGACTGGATTCATTTGCCATGCTTTGTTAAGGGGACCCTACACGGTAATTCATGAATGAACGTCACAAGAAGTTTCAAGATTGCCCGCTATCATTTTGATCATGAAGACCCTTACACGTTCAATCATTACTGATCATTACTTATGTGAAGTTTCCACTTTTTTTTCTCTCCAATTTATTGTCTACTTGACTTTTTAAAGAAAAAATAGTTGAAAATGGTTAATAATAACATAGACTTATAGTTAATAATAACAACTATTTACTTTTATGAAATTATTTACTTAATAACGAGACTTAGGTAAACTAACCTATCTAGTAGTAAGGTTAGTCTCATAGAAAACCTAACCTAACCTATCACTTCTCGTGAATGAACCTTTGATTTCCGGGTGTTCGGAAATCCGCAGCGCATCACCATCAGTACTTCATTCACTACCTTACACGACAATTCGGAACGTCATTAGTGCAATTCCGATTGACCGTTTAGGGTCCCCTTTAGGGAAATCCAGTGCCTCTTTAATATTATTTTTATAAAGTATATGCAATCCATAAAGTATATTTTTATGGATTGCAACAGTTGAGAATGAGTAACTTTTCGATTGAAAATATTTGAGTGTCAGTTCAAGATTGAAAGCTCTCTGGCAGTCACTTGTCAGTGGCATAGCAGATTCGTGACGTGGGTGTATCTGACGTAGGTATATTCTGCGAATAAAATCATTCCCTTTGCCTGTATATTTTATTTATAGATTCGCAGAAAAAAATATTTGTTCTAAATAAATATTAATTATACTTATCATTTACATCATAATTAACATATAATAAAATCGCTTTCTAAATAACAGTAACTAATCAAAAGTTTAAAGTTAAAGGAAATTAACAAGTAACCACCACTGAAAATCCAGCAATCGCATCACATAGTAAAATTTACTTAATTTTCATAATTGATTAAACAGATGAAATAATATCGAGGTAATAAATACTAGAAAGTACCTAATTTATTTAATTTTTATTATTTACGTTTTATTTGGTTTTACTGAAGCTAAAAAAACATAATAAACTGAAAAGGTTTAAGTGGTCATAATATAATAAATTTGACTTCGAATAAAGTTCTCCTAATATGCTACAAATATATTCCTCGCTAAAATATTGGTGATTTCACTTTATATTATTATTACATAAAATATTCGAGATTCCCTGTACAACTTAAAAAGAAACTACATGCCATTGTTTTTTTGATTCAGGAGTCTGTTTTTTAAAAATAAAAATAATTAGTTTTTCCTAGACTAATCTTAAATAATCAAAGAGTCGCTCAAATTTAAAAAATAGCAACCAGCTAATTAGAAAAATAATTGACAACTAAAATATTAAATCACTAAATGAATGGTCGGTAGTATAGGTGACGATTCTCTTGACGTAATAATATCTGACATAGAAAAAGGATAAACTAAATTATATAAAAAATAAGACCAACATTATCTTTTCATTATTATCTGCCTAGAGGTCGATCTAGTAAATATTTACTCTCAGTTCTTGAATATTATTTATTAAAGAAATTTTCGGGGAATATCTGTCCTCTCTTCAACAACTAAAAAGTACACAATTAATATATTATAGAATCTATAATTAACCAATCATATTTAATTTTAAACTCAATATCATTTAAATTTTTTGTTGTCTAACTTAATATAAATTATTTTTTATTATTTATTAATAACAATGGAAGGGGCTCCTCAACCTCTTACGGGTCATTTTAGCCCTTACAAAACATTTATATTATATCAAATGTTTTGTTTATTTATATGATATTTACAACTGTATACAAAAAATACATCTGGTAAATTCGCACATGGATATAATGACATGGATCACATGTTGAGAAACTACCCATTGGTAGCACTCTAATTACATCAAATAAAATTAAATTTAACATTGAATTGAAAACACAAAATATTTAAAACAAAAGAAAAAAAAAGACACCAAAATTTAAATTTTGTTGTATAGGTACGTTATTTGTAGAAATTTAAACAGTTTTTTTTTGCCGATTTGGTGGTATTTTTCAAAATTTCAGTTATGTCATTCTCCAATTTGACTTCATTCCGTTGTGTTTCATATGCATAACACTCGGTCAAAATGTGCCTGACTGTTAAATTGACCTCCCGTGATAGCTTGTTTTGCCATGATATCAGCTAGCTCATTACCTCTAATACCTGAGTGACCCAGTAACCACAAAAATTGTATTTTACATCCTACACCCTCCCAATGTTTGTATATGCCCGACTGTATCTGTGACTAATAAATTAGTTGAAAATGAATTCTTAATAGCTCTAAGAGCAGATTCCGAATCTGTGCAATTATAAATTTGCTGTTTATTGTAGTTGAGACTACAAACGGCACGATTTATTGCAAACAATTCTGAATGGTAGGACGTAAAATAAGGGAGTAATTAAAACATTTCCACTTTATCAGAAACAGTGGCCGCACCATCTCCATCTTGAGTTTTTGGCCCATTTGTGAAAAGATATTCCCAATTGGAATGTTCCATTTGGAAGTCCGTGAATTCTGCCAATCCTAACTTTGAAGCAAGGGCCTTGTTACATTTTACTTTATGTATTTTTGGAATTGGTAACAGCCAGGGCTCTGTTTGCAATTTCCGTACTAGAATTGAAGGAAAAGGTGCGAGATCAAAGTCTGTAATGTGTATTGAGCACCTTTCTGCTAAAGATAATTTAGTTGGCGGGTTTAGGAGAACGGTTTTTGGTACAAGTGTTTTTTTAAAGGGTGAGTAGGCTTAGGAATTGTTTTCATATAAAACGCCAAACCTAAAATTTGCCTTCGTATAGCCAGTGGCATTATACCTGCTTCGATTTGAAGGCTCGCTATGGGGCTTGATCGAAAAGCACCAGTGGCTACTTGAAGTGCTATGTTTTGAATCGTATCCAACATCTCAAGTGTCCTTTTGCTAGCGGAACCATATACTACACACGCATAATTTAATTTGCTCAGTATATGTGCCTTATATAATCGAATTATACTAATCCTATCAGCTTCCCAGTTGTGATTGCTTACCGTTTTTAGGATATTTAAAGCCTGTACACAGCCCTAAGCTGTTTTATATAGGGTGTCCATGTAAGAGCGCGGTTTAAAGTGCCACCAAGATATTTAATATTCGTTGCATATACTAAATCCTTCCCGTCAATTTTAGTATTTTTAATGGTAAAATTTCGTTATCGCGTAAATAATATCGTCTGTGATTTGTTGACCGAAATTATAAAACCATGTGTATCAAGCCAAGATGTTAGACCTAATAAAGATTCTTGCAGAATTTCGTGAATAAGCGTAGTATCTTTACCCTTAACATAAATCACTACATCATCAGATAAAGCGTACATAAAAATGTTATAATAAAGCTGGGAATCTTACTTTTGTAGCGACTCCGTTAATTGCAAGGCTAAATAACATAGGACTAAGTACGCTGTCTTGTGGGACACCGCTTATTTGTTCAAATTCATTTGATATTGCGTTGCCGGATCTTACGTAAAACTTCCTATTGTTTAGGAAGTTATATATAAATTGAAACATTTCACCGTATATCCCAATTTCAGTCAAAGTATTTATTAAATATTTTATGCATACAGAGTTGAATGCGTTTTCGATATCCAAAAATACCAACAAAAAAGAGGAATTCCTTTGATCGAAAAGCTCCTATTACGTCGGCTTCTAATTTTATTAGGTTGTCTAGTATACTTCTGCCGCTTCGGAAACCACTTTGCCATAAGCAAAGAATGTTTTTACTTTCCATAAACCATTTTAAGCGATTGGCAATCATTCTTTCCAACAGCTTGCAAACACAACTGGTTAGCGCGATAGGTCGGTAACTGGATATTAGTTCTTTCGGTTTGCCTTCTTTCAAAATGGGTATTATTTCAGATTTAGAATAGAATAGAATAGAAAAATAATTTTATTCTGGGACGAAGTCCATTCTGAATAACAAAAAAAGTACAGAAATTAAAATTTTATATCTGGCCAGATAAAAACATAAAAGTTAAGATAAAGATAGATCATTAAAAAAAGAGAAAAAAAATATTGGTTATACATACTATATACAAAATAAAATAAAAAAATCTATATAAAGAACTCTTGAAACCATACTAAGGTACTTAAAACTATGTACAATGTTAAAATATAAATAAACCCTTTTAGAAAAAATAAAAAATACAGAAAAAATAAATGTAAATTCTTCTTAACAGGTAAAATCTGTTTCTGTTGAAAAAAAAAAAAAGAAAGTAGAATCTATAATGATTATTTAGGTTATGAGCAGTGTTGCCGTTTGTACGAGGATCCTCGTATTCGTACGAGGTTATGACGTAATGTACGAGGTACGAGGATAGACCAGTCTCGTACCTCGTACATAAGTTTTGCTGACGTAAGCAATGCAAGGTTATATATTTATGAATGAAGTTTAGAATTGTTTTACGGTTATTTTGACTGTATTATTATTTATATTGATTTGAAATACTGAACTTCTGTTGCTTTATAGACAAATAAATTGCAATTATATCTTCTTTAATTAGAGTATGATTATTATTTCCTTCATCAAGCCATGATTGTATACATATGTTTTTTTTTTTAATTTTCTAGAAAATAAAATTTAAAAAAATATATTTTAGATTTTATTCAGTATAAAATAAAACATAAGAAACCATATCCATTATTTCCTTCATAAAACTTTTTTTATAAATATGTATTTTTTAAAATGAGTTGTAAAAGAAAATTAAACAGAAATTTTTACCGTCATTTTTATCGAGCATAAAATAAAATACGAGAAAGTATATCCGTTATTTTCTTCTTAATTATTATTTCCTTCATAAAACTGCAATTGTAAATATATTCTAGATAAATTAATTTTTTTTTTAAATTATTACCGTAATTTAAAAAAATTATTTTCGATTTTTTTTTTTTTTTTTTTTTTTTTTTTTGACTCTACATCTTCATCCGCACCTGTCATGGTAGTGACAATTAGCAGATTTTTAATTACTTTACTGGATTTTTAATCCAGTAAAGTAATTAATTGAAAAAATAACTAGTATTCATAATGAACCCATCTTAAATAATGAAAAAAAAATATTTTTTCAGTGGTCCACATTTATTTTGTGCGAGATGTAATTGTAAGCTAAATACTGAAACAATCACAATCTATTATTTTGTTATATTATAATGGATGTCTCTAAAAGTATTAATGCTCCTATGCCAATAATTAATTTTTATTGGCCTTCCAGAATCAATAACATCCTTGCATAAAAGCAGTTGTTATGTTTTTAGAAAAAAAGAAAAAAAATGAGTCCTTTCCCCGAATCAAATCTTGGATCTACTAATGAATACTTATGAATTGAGTACTTTAAGAAGTTTATTTAGCTATTTTAATTTTTATATAACGTTTTCAGTAGTTTATAAAAATATATAAACTTTTTTATATATTTTATTAAGCTAATGTTACTTCTTGACCCATTAACTTAAAAAAAAAGTAATGAAAAAAGGCTTTAATATATATGAATGGAGGTAAAAATAAAAAAGTCTGATCTAATTTTATTATAAAAAAAAACAATAACACTGGGCTTACAATAGTACGAGTTCTGAATGAACAAGCGTACGAGGATGTACGAGGCTTGAGTACGAGATTTTGTCACAGAGCGCGCGGTAACACTGGTTATGAGCTATATGTGAATATGTAACACCTTTATCAGGAATGCATTATTCAGAAATTTACAGAGTAATATTTTGCTATGATAAGATAATTTTTTTAACATACTATAAGTGATGCGGTCTGGTCCTGGGGAGGGTTCTTTACATGCTTTAAGGGCTGTCCTAAATTCAAAGAAAGAGAAGAGAAGATTAAGAGTATTACTTTCGGCGCTTATGGATTCCACTTGAGCTGTACTCATTGAGGTTGGAATGTATTGTATAGGAGTCGAAAATGTCATACTAAAATATTCTTCTATTGCATTAGCTACGGTCTCAGGGGGTGTGATTATTTCGTCAGCCCTATTGAGTATGCTTAAGGAAAAATGTTGTTTCTTCCCTATTATTTTTCTTAATATATCCCATACATCAGCGATCGGAGTATTAATATTTATTCGTGATACGAATTCTTTCCAACACATATTTTTGCTTTGTTTTACAACATAACGCGCTTGTTTCCTAGCTGTGATTTATTTTTCGAAGTTAATGAAATTCGGTTTATTTTTGAATTTCCGCAACATTTTTTTTCTTTTTTTAATAGCGATAGAGTAATCCTTCGTCCACCAAGGGACGAGGATCATCCCACTTCTTGCCCTGTATTTGCACGTATTTTCATAATTATTTAAGAAACTACTTCACAAAATTTGTTTAAAAACATAGTAATCAAGAAATAGTATTAAGAGATAATATAGTAAAGAAAAAATAATTATCGAAGACGTTAAAACAACATAACATTGGTTAGTTGTGAGCACTAATTTAGGGTTATTTATTATATCGATTCTATGTACTGTTAAAGAGACTGTTTGACGTTAATAAGAATACATGGATATATTCTGACACCATGATACATTATTTGTATTAATAATTATCAATTGATGTTTGAGGTTAGAGTAGATAAAAGGAGAGAATTTTTTCTATAATAAATGTTTGAAAATTTCGGTTAGATTACTTCTTTTGGATAGTTTTTTCCTCTTTTACGTTGCTGTTGTCGTTCTTACGTGTCTTGTGAGGCAAAATAATAGTTTCGTTTGTGATTGGATTGTCTTCTGAAGTATTTAGATTATGTTTCTCCAGAGTGCATGCAGTTTGTGAAGATACGGTTTGGTTTGAAGTTTGAGAGGATACGTGTATTTTAAGATCTGTATTTAGAGCTGAGTTATTAATATTTTTTGTCAGTATATTGGTATTATTTAAGGCATATATTTTGCTAGTGTTTTCAGGTTCGTTTATTAAGAGGGAATTTGATGTAATTTGATTTAGAGCATTTTCTTTATTACTTAGTCTATCCTCTAACATGTTTATTTTGTTAACTAAAGATTCAATGATTGATGTAAGCTTTTCTATCTGTTGGTTTATTTGAATACTTGGGGCCGGAGTAAATACAATTTTAGAAAAACTACCTAAAGGAAGAACTGCAGGAGTTTGATTTTCAACGATTTTTTTAGCCACCGGATAGGGTGCCTTATCTGTTACTCTTACTTTTTGTATCTCTTTTTCTTTTAAAAATACAGGGAAATTTCTAAACCAGGCGGGATGTGAATCAGAACAGTTTTTGCATTTTAGTAGATGAATGCATTCATTATCATGTTGAGGGAAACCACACTTACCACAGACTCTAATTTTACATTTTGCCGATGTGTGATTAAAAGAAAAGCAATTGTAACATTGGAGGGGGTTAGGAATGTAAGGTCTTACATTGATGTTTATAAAATCAAATTTGAGGTTACCTGGTAACTCAGGCTTCTCAAAGGTTAGGATGAGCAATGAGGTTGGTATTTTAGATTCTCCTATTCTCCTGTAAATTCTTCTGACTTCGACTACTCCCTCCTCAGGTAGATCTTCTTTAAGCTCTTCTTCCGAGTAGCTGTTGAATTCCGGACATGATATTACACCTTTACTGGAATTAAAAACGGGTGAAGAGTAAAATGTAATGTTGAACATTCGTACTGTTTAATATTTCTTAAATTTAGAAAATCCTTCTCATTCCTAACTTCCAATTGTAACTTTCCGTTTCTCAATATCTTCACATTTGATTGAGGTGCAAAATTTTTTAAAAAACTGCAAATTTTGAATGGATTCGAGGTTAGGAATGTCTTATCCTCCTCAGCGAAGGAGACTTCTATGTATTTTTTAATCCATTTTCCTCCTGGACGCTTAGAGTGCGTTGAAAAGATGTCGGGAGGTTTGGGTTCCTCGTTTCCAGTCATTTTACCTTTTTAATTTCTCCTTCTCGTTTCGAACTTGTATGTTCCTCTCAAAGTCTATGTTCTATCAAAAGCAAAAGTAATTGGGCTTTACACAAACACTTGAAAGAAACAAGCTATTTCAAAAACTACACAAATATCCGACTTAAATTTTAGCAACTTTTACAAAACTCAGTAAAATTATTTTTTATACATTTACTAAATTAAATATATACTTACACAGTATGCCCAAAAACGTTAATAATAAGTATGGTCAATGGTGCAAGTTCAACTAAAAGGCTGGAAGTACATGCACGATTGAGGGTAGGGGCGGGGATTAAATACTAGAATTATTGTTATATATCTCAAATTCATGTACCAGAATAAACTTGAGATCTTCCATAATGTTTAGTGTATGTTTTTTTGTAAATCAATTTTTTTTATTGCATTTTTTTCCTTACTTAATATTTTTACTTTGTCAAAAATGACTTCATGATCATTTTGTATAATATGAGTGCTTGAAGCTATGTGGTTTCTATTATACTTTATTGTCTCATTATGATGTTTTATTCTTTATTCTTTGTTCTCCCCTACTTCGTCTTTAGAATATACAGGGGTTCTCCCGGGTCTGGGAGTGAGGGCGGGTGATTAGTGACTGAGTTACAAGCCCCTTCGGGCACAAGGATGTGGTTTCTTTATCGTCTCCTACTTCTGTTATCAAATGCTGCGCACACGCTTTAGCCCGCTTGGCCACGCCTCCACTTCCTTCTTTTCCTTAAATTCTATAGTGACTGTAGTGATAGAGCCTATAAAATATTAACTGTATAATTTTTATATCCTGAAGTGGGGGAAAGAGTTTCCCCGAAACGTCCATTAACACAATAGCTGCGGTTACAATCTCCGGGGTCCGTACATTTGTTTCTATTTAGGCCGGAATTGTTTCGAATTTTGCCTATGTTACGAAGTCTCTAAAATTGTCATTCTAAAAAATATTTTAATGAGAGTTGGATAGATGTGAAGATAGATATAAACGTTTTAATAAATAATAATTAAGAAGTAAGTGCCATTATTTATTATATTGACCTATAGGCAAATGAAAAAGATAATCAATTAAAAAGATTAAAACTGAAAAAGTTAATAAAGTTAATGTTCGATCATGGTGAAATAAACCTTCTTAAATACTATTGAAGATATCATATTAAATAAATATACAAAATGCTAGATGTAAGACGAAAAATGCAGAATATAAATATTTACATGACATACTGAATGATCGTTAGTGTAGTTAATATTTGCTTTAGAATAATGTAAGACTACATAACATATATATATATATAGTTTTATAAAATATTAAAGATAATAATAATTCAAGCTTGGTGACATTGGCTAAAGAAAGGATACTTGACAATAGAGATTAAATCGATTATGTGGGTCGGACATATTTGCAGAGTACTATTTGGTTTGCCGACCAATTGCGACACAAACACTAACCAGTCGACCACCGTGACCCACAAACTTAAGTGCTATAATTGACATTCATGCTAAAATTACGTAAATAATTACAAAAAATTAAACATTTTTATCTTTTATTCTGCATAATACTAACAAATAAAGTTGTTCCCTTAGCAATTCATTTTTTTAAATTATTCATTAAAGAAATTTTTCTATTAAATGATGATGATTTCAGTTTTGCGATTATGTGTGTTAAGTTAAAAAGAATTAAATACTTGTAGAATAAAAAAAAAAAACTCAGCTGAACCAAAAGCGAAAATAATAAAAGACTAATCAACTTTCATTGGGGGGAGAGGGGAGGGAGAGAAGAGGTGAGAGGAGGGGGATAAGAGACAGGTGCCCAAGAGCATTCTGATTTAATTAAAAATTATTTGGTAAAATGGAAATTGAGGGTAGTGGCATAAGACAAGGAGGCTTGGTGGAGGGGCCGGGTAGCCAAGCGGGCTAACGCGTGTGTGCACAGCACCGCGCGTTGCATGGCAACCTGATAACCGTTATAAACGATAAAATGATTACGAATTTACGTAATCAGCTCCACCCCACACGTGGTCTGGGAAAACCCCGGATAGCCTAGAAGGCGAGGCATAAAAAAAACTAAGGTGTGTGCTTTAGATTAATAATATGAAATATAAATTATAAATAAAATCTCATTATAAAGAAGATGAAATGCTTTACATTTCCGTCGCTTTCAGTGTACAGATCTGACTTTTTATTATCTGAAATATTTTAATCCATATGTTCAACTAACCTTATCACTTGGTTTTCAACATTATTTTTTCCTTTCCGCCTCCCTAACGCGTCGCGTTAATATACAATTTCGATTTATAGCGTATTACAGAGAGGGCGAAATGCTGAACGATTTCCTCGCTTACAGTAGGCAATCCCGATTTATAGTTTCTGAGATATTTTAATACATATGTAAAAATATTTTAATTAGTCGATTCTAGCCGAGTTTATCCGAGCGTTAATGCAGAACGAAACCTGACGGCTGAATCTAATTCGCTCTCCACAAAAAAAGTGCAAAACCTTCCTAAAGAAGTTTTCACTTCAAAAAATACTGTTTTAATAAAAATATCATATGAGAAGGAGTTGATCGGGGGGTGCGGTCAAATAAATACTAAATTATAGAAATAGTATTATTATATTTAATATGGGTTTGTGTAGGTATAAGTATGTATTTAGTTTGTCTGATTTACAATTTTGATTTGGAAAAAATTGACTATAGTATTTTCATTCGATTGTTTTAGGTTTTTCTGCCAAGATCATCCTTCTGTCGAATATTAGTCCAAGGTAACGTACGATGTATGAACGAGGAATTTAGTTGTCGCAGATGTAAACTGGTGGCTATAGGTCTCGTCGAAGTTAAAATATTATATGAAGTGTAAATATATTTGTTTTAACCTAGTTTTCCAAAATGAATTCCTATTTTGTAACTTCAGTAAGTGATTTTGTAAATTTAGTGAGGCTTGTGGGATCATGGTGTTTTGTTAAAATCGTATAATCGTCAGCGTAAGTAGCAGTCAATGATTCGGAGTTTGCAGGTATGTCATGCTATAATATTATTATTTCATCGAAATTATTAGAATTAAAAAATCTGTATCTGACCATATTCCCATGGTATAAATTAACACTTTATGATAAACCCTATTAAAAAATGTGCAACTAATATTTATTAAAAAAAAAGAGACGTTGGATGGCTGAACCATAAATATTATGTATAAGGGGTTGAGAGAATTCGAAAGAGCATAAGTTTTGAAATGGACCGTGTTCTCTACGGAAAGGAAATGATGAAATATTAAAGAGATGAATACACTGGCTTACAGAGTGTAACAACGAATTCATAGAAGTTAGAGAGCTGTCCTGCAAATATATTTTAACCGTTATTTTTCGTGTTCCCATGAAAAATACTGACAACCAGTGAGTTTATTGCCGTGGCACAAAATATTAAGCCGATTGACTGATATAAGAATAAGTAGTGCACACTAGCGTCTATTTCTATCTTGAGTTTATTATTTGTGGTTAGTTGAGAAGATTGCTCATCAAGCTTCTTTTCAGTCTCCAGTCAACAGGGGTTTTTAAGCATGACTGTATTGGCACAAATAGAAAGAAATTAATTAAACAATTAATCATAATTTCTCTGTTGACATTTAATTTTGCTGAAGTAATTTGTAATTTTTTTACGATTATTGTTTCTATAAAAAAGAAAGTAAGAAAAGAAATCAGCTGTATTTTTTAAAAATAAAAATCTTTTTTTTTTCATCTTGTAAATAATTTTATTTTTATTTTTTGATATTTAATTTTTTAATATTACCTGAATTCCATGACATTCAAACTCATTAAAACAAAAGATGATTTTTACCTACATTGATGCTTATAATTATAAAAATATAAGTTTTAAAGGTTACTGTTTTTTATAAATGTAAAAAAAATACAATATTTAATATATCTTTCTATATGTTAATATAAAGTTAGCGAAAAGAATCTATGAGATAACAAAAAAAAAAAAAAAGAAAATAGTAAAATCTCTCAAGGTAAGAGAGTTTAGAGGGAGGTTTTCAGTTCAATTTTAGGAGAATAACTTAAGAGGCTGTGTACACTATAAAATAAATTAAATAGGTTTTTGTCTCACGCAGTTAAGGTACAAGCGTTTCCTTTCAAGAGAGAGTGGATTTTTCGTAACTGAAATATGGAGACGATAACCGGTTTATAATACGAGCTATACATTTTTCGTAAATAAATTGGAAAAACGACATTAGCACTAATCTTCAATGTATGACATTATTGAATTCCATAAAAGACCTTGTTTCAGACAAATATTATTAAATTTTTATGAATACAAATTTTAAAAGATAGAATAGATTTTGATTAATAATACACTAGAGTTTTAATAATTTTAAAAATAAGTTTATATAATATGTTGACTTCAGCCCATAAAAAAAAAATTGTCAGTACAAAATGTACCAACTGTAATAATTACATCCATGTTCTTTATATTTTATGTGCACATATTTAAAAAAAAAAAAAACCAGTATATGTACTTGAAATTTTCGAGATATCTAAATTTCTATGAGAGTGACCATTGCGTCTGATATGTTATCGTAATCAGTAGTTGAGCCCATCGAACCATTAAATACACACATAACGTTTTAAGGCGCTATTCAAATACCCGTACTTGGTTAGGTATATTATATTTATTATTACCTATTACGTACACGATTGTTAGGAATAATTCATAGTCTATGAAATAGAAATTTAAAATCTGAATCTATTTCAAACACTTTTATTCGTGTTTGTTTTTATTGGAATATTTTGCCCCTCAACCTCCTATAGAATTCAAGTTATTCTGTTTAGGGGATACTCTCTTCATGCCTGAATCGATTAATACTGCAATCTAGTTTGTTTTAGTATCACGAATGGGTTAGGTTCCCGTGCTGTGTTTAACGAGTGATTTAGTGATTCTGTATCAGAAAAAAATAATATTTTCTAGTTGCACTGTTCTGCACGATATTAACAAAATGTAAACTTAAAGTTGTATAATGAGGATCTATAATTATTTTCTGTTAAATTATAAGAGGTATAAAAATAAATAATTAATAATTTCATATGGACAAAATACCTTTCTCAAAAGAATCACATTGAAATTTGTATGAAGGTTAAAGTATAAGTATTTATAAGTAAGGTTAAATTAAACTGTTAAATATATGGTTTTGTACTTAAGTATAGATAATAATAATAAATATAGAGTTTAAAGTAGTCATGAAATCGCAAGGTCAAGATCTTTATGTGACAGAATCACCGAATACCCAGCGTTTGCGGTTGACGTAGTGATTACAGGATGGACATCCAATGCACTCTTAGGAGCCTTCGAGGGGTGTGAAGAAGATGCAATAAAAGCAGGACTTGTCATAAAATAAGAAAAGCTAAATATATGAGAACAACGAGGAAGATGAAATATTAGTTACATCGAGTGGGCTAGATATCGTTTTGAAAGAGTACCAAAATTTAGTCACCTTGGTACTGTTATCACTGAGATAATATCAGGTAATATGTGTTATTTTTCCTTAACAAAAATATTTCGAAATCATCATATACCAAGTGCTCTCAAAATAAGAGTAGACGGTCTTTTAACAAGTTGTATTATAAGGAAGCGAGTCCTGAACACTCGCATACAGCAAAAAGGTCCTTCTTTGAATCTATGGCTAAAGAAGGAAATGTTTGGCGGATGTAGCCAAATAAAGAGCTGAAGAAGCTGTATAATGACTCAGACATTAAAAAGGGAAGGGTAAGATGGTTGGGTCGTGTGCAAAGAATGGAGCAAAGGCTCTCTAAAATAATTATAGAGATACTCCGGAGTGGAAGAAGGATAAAAGGTTGGAGTTGTCTTCCTTGGCTGGTAGATATTGAAAACGATCTAAGGAGTCTGGGTGTAGTCGGATGGCGATGGTGGGTCGAAAATAGATTTGTTTGGCGGAAGATAGTAGAGGAGACCGAGATTCTACAAGCACCATAGCGCCATCGGGTGATAACGAGGATAGAGCTTATAAGTTGATTTTCTTAAATTGAAAAAAATAGACCTTTATATTATTTTATTTTATGATCATATATTTTAAAACTATGGTTCCACCGGTGATAATACTAAATTATAGATGATTATAAAATAGTAGGAAACTGTATTGTCATTTATTAAAAAAACAAACTAAGGTATGTGCTTTAATCCTCATGATACAAGTGAAATCATCAACAAGGCGAGATCAATAATATGAATTATAAATTATAAATAATAGGTCACTATAAAAATAATTAAATGCTGAACATTTCCCTCACTTATAGTATGCAGCTCCGATTTTTAGTTTCTAGGATATTTTAATCCATCTATCCAATAGAACTCATTATCAGTTGGTGTTCGACACTATTTTCCCCTATTTTTTCGTCTCTCTAACACGGTGTCACGCTAAGATACAATTTTCAGTAATAGCCCGTTACAGAGAGAATGAGATGATGAACAATTCCCTTGCTTACAGAACACAGATCCGATTTTTAGTTTCCGAGATATTTTAATCCATATGCAAAAACACTTCAATTAATCGACTCCAGCTGACTTCATCTGAGCGTTACACCTCGGAGATCTGACGGCTCAATCTATTTCACTTTACACAAAAACATGTTCAAAACGCACCTAAAGAAGTTTGTCACATTTATATTAGATAATGATTTTATAAGTCTGTTGACAAGACGCTTACGACAATAGCCGTCGTACAGCAATCTAGATAACACGAAAACTTTTGAAAAATGTCGAGAGATACAGAAACCTTTTGAACATGAGGACAGAGACAAAAACAGTGAGATACGAAAGAGCCGTCTCTCGTTAGGCTCCAGCGCTTGCCTGCTTTGAAACAACAAAGTGAATGTCTAAGTCCTCAAATGCTCCTGTTTCAACTGTGGCTTTCATGTTCGCCTGGAGGCATTAAGACATCTCTGCCAAGACATCACTCACACTTGATATACAGATTAATGGAGAGGAAGTATTCTATGTGTAGTTATATATCTATGTTTTAACCCCAAATAAATATTAAATTTTTTTTTAATTATTATTTTTATAACCTCAACTTCAAAATATAGTATCTCATATAACAATTTCTTAATTAATACTAACTTTTAGTTAGCTTTGATGTTAATGAATTTTGATCAGCTAGTCTGAGTGGGATGAATTTATCTTTATGTAAACATGTACACCATGTCTTTTAGAAAAATTGAACTCTGGAAACATTTATTTATATATTTTTTTCAATATTTTAGACGTAATCCAATTTTACCAGAAATTTATATTTATTGATGCATTATTTTTTTTTTTAAAGAATTTTCTACAAACCTTTTCTATTTAATTAGGTACTAAAAGCTCGTAAATATCTATTTGCTGTCTACTTGGATCGTAAGATAAATTTATCACTAAATCAATAAAAAAGGTGACCTATACAAATATTGGGCCGCTTGTCCTATATAACATCGTTATTTAAAAAAAAAAGGGGGTGTAGGTCACGCCAAGTGGCTCAATATTATTAAAATAAAATACATACATATCAAAACATGAGGGGCACAAAATTGGAAAAGAAAACGTATTTGCATAAATAATTTATTAAACTGTCAAATTATATTTTCAAAAGTCACTTTGAGCAGTGTATTTTACCTTACTGTATCTTGTTTTCTCCCATCAACTTTTTTATTTTACTATTAAAAAAAAAACAAGGATTTCAAGATATGTTTATATTTAAACCAAAACACAAGATACGTATTCATATCAATTCATGAGAACCATTAAATAGAGTTTCATTTATTTTCAATATTTCTGAATATCAATTCAAATATGTCCCATCTCATTAATTCTGTTTCCTCTTATATAGTCCGTGGTACAGACCCCTTTTTATCGAATTATTAATATCCGCCTGAAACTTCGTAAATAGTTTCATTTCCTTGTAACCTACAACTATTTTATGGCATATACGAACTCACTTAACAAAAAAAGTATTGACACATTGTATGGTTCCTAATTAATAAACTTGTTTTGATATATGCTTATAAGTTTTTATTTTATTATAAACACCTGCATATCCCTTCTTATATGACAATGTTCTGTAACGGATAGATTCGCCGTATCGAGTGTCCGTTGGAGATAGTTTTCTCTCGTTTTAATTTTATATCTTCAACCTCAATCGCTAAGTAGTATCGAATTCAGTTTTAATTAAAAATAGTTCGATCAACAAAATACAGAAGTATGCAATAACCGATATAGGAAAGTGATGATTTCAATAAATTAAAACTATGACAATGTTTACAAGTGAAAAAAAAACTCCAAACCCAACTATCGTTAAAAATTTCGTTTCAAATCACTTAAATTAAGTTCAAGAAGGGAATTATTGGGGACCCTTTTTATAAGATCGGCAAATGGGGCTGAGCGACATAATTTAATAAATAAAATAAAATATACCAGTCCTGAAAGAGGTCGACTAATAAATAAATAAATATATTATAATGAAATGACATTTCTGTTGCCAGGAAATAAGTGGAAGTAGTTTAAATAATGAAATTATATGTAATGAAATAATTATAGTGTAATTATTTTCTATCTAAACTAACATACTGAAATATAAGTTTCTTGATTTATCACTTTAATTTATTTATTCTTGTTACAATATGAACATTATTGGAAAAGTATGCTTTTGTTGTTATGATTTTAATTTGCTTATCTTTAGGTTATTTATTTTTTATTGTATGAATTTTTTTATTATTATATAGTTATTACCTTAGATTTGTTAATTTTATGTTTCCTTCATATATGGTGTGAATGTGTTCATATCTCATTATAATTAGTGTCCGGGTGACAGATTATTATTATTCTGAATAAATAAATAAAAAAAAAAATATTATTGAGAAATAGATAGTCGAGAAATCAATTAGTAGACGTCTTTATATTACTTTGCTTAAATCGACATTATTTTAATGTGAGTTGAGTTTATAAAATTTAATTTTCCTTGATATATCTCGGACAGTCAATTGTCTATCATATGTTATGAATATTTAGAATACATTCTTAGTAACTATTGTATTCTATCAGTCATATGCTCTGATTAGTAAAAACACTGTATCGTAAAACAGCTATTTTTGAGAATTTAATCAGAAACAATACTTGCTTAGTTTAAATTTGTCAAAAATACAGTAAATGCAATAATATCCTTGAGTATAATGCCTTAAAACGCAGAATATTTAGTTCTAGCAAATAGTTTAGTATTATCAATATATAGTAATATTGTAACCTAATCTGTAATCTATGGTAGTATTGTTAATAAGATACTATTAAGTATAAGTACTTTACATTTATTCTAGATAGATAGATAGAAAAAAAAACTTTATTCTGGGACTAAGTCCCTTCAGAATAACAATAATGTACAAAATAATAGAATATTACTGGCCTGAACGTTGAAACAATAAATAAAATTGATAAAATAAAATAAAAAGTAAAGAAAACCTTAGGTGCACAAGCTATATACAAACAGATAAAACTATGTACAGAGCATTTAAAATTATGAACAAAACAATTAAAACTATGAACGAATCACTTGAACTATGAACAAAATTATATTTAAGGGTTGAACAACATAAACATACACTTTGAGAAATGAAGAACGAAAAAGAGATACAATGAGTTCATTTCATAAAAAAAAAAAACTTTACTTGAATATATATATATAAAAATAAACAGTTACTTATAATTGAATAAAAAAAAAAATAAAAAAAATGTATGTATTGAAATTCCTACGTCGATAGTAGGAAATGCATGTACTATCTCTTACCAAGTGTTATGATTATATGATTGCTACACAATACATATATAATATCAATAGTTAGCTGGTATCAGACTGTTTTTGGAACAGGAATTGGAATAGGAGGTTTTTGAATGTATACAGGGAAGGGGCATGTCGAATTTTGATCGGGAGGGAATTCCAAAAGTTGACAGAGCGGGCTATAAAGGAATTTTGGAATGAGGCAGATCTATGAGAAGGGATGTATAGGTCAGAGGGTCGGGATCTTGTAGTGAGTGAATGGATTGAGGACTTAAATTGGAGAAGGTTGTAGGCATAAGAAGGACGATGGTCGGTAATGATTTGATAAAGGAAAGTGCCAAGGAAATATTGTCTTCTTAAGGAGGGGAAGAGCCACCCTAACTCAGTGTAGTGGTGGGAGACACGGGAGCGTCTCGGGGTTCCAATTACAAATCTTACGAAACAATTCATAAGTCTTTTGAGTCTATCACGCAGTTCCACCGAGAGGCCATCGTACACCACACAGCTGTAGTCAAAGTGGGGAAAGATGAGAGAGGAAACTATGAGTCTACGGGTATTTTGGGGTAGAAGATGGCGGAAGTGATGGAATAGTTTGAGGGTAGAAATTGCACGGCGGGATATATGAGAGATATGGTGATTCCAGGAAAGGGTTTGATCTATGAGAAAGCCTAAATTTTTAACAAAGGGATAGAAGGTGATGGGGTGGTTGTTTAGATAGAGTGAGGGAAAGTTGGTGTGGGATCTAAGAAGGGGCTTGGAACCAATGAGAATGGCCTGAGTTTTGGCAGCATTTAGCCTTAATCCATTTAAGTTGGCCCAGGCACTAATTCGATCTAAATCTTCTTGAATTTTGGCAAATGCCACCAATAACTCAGCGGGAGAAAAGGATAAATAGATTTGAGAATCGTCGGCATAAAGGTGGTGGGAACAATGGATAATTGAATCATTTAGGTCATTAATATAAGAACTGAAAAGAAGAGGAGACATGCTTGAACCCTGTGCAACTCCTGAGGATAAAGGAAGGTAGGCAGATAGAGGTTGATTAGGTATGGAAACTGCTTGGGTTCGTTGTGAGAGGAAAGACTGGAACCAAGAGATGGAACTATTGGAGAAGGATAATGATTTTAGTTTGTTGAAAAGGATGGAATGGATAATGGAATCGAAAGCTTTGGAGAAATCAAGCAGTATAAGTATGGTTAGTTTTTTGTCATCTATTGCAGTCTGGATATCACTAGTAATTTTAATCAGAGCAGATTGTGTAGAGTAGCCAGGACGGAAGCCAGATTGGAGAGGATCGAGTTGGTTGGATTGTTCAAGGTAGTTGGAAACTTGGGATTGCACTAACTTTTCTAGGGGTTTAGAAAGATTGGAAAGGATTGATATTGGGCGGAAATCTTCGGGAGAGGATGGATTAGGCTTTTTGTTTAAAGGAAGGACAATGGCTTTTTTCCAAGAGGTCGGGAATATTGAATTCTGCAGGGAGAAATTGTAGATGAAAAGGAGTGCTGGGAGGATTTCAGGGAGACATAATTTTATTAGTTTGATAGGAATGCCATCTGGGCCTACGGAATTGGAACGGGATTTCATTATAACGGTAATAAGGTCTGTGGGAGAAATGTCGGAAAAATAAAAATTATTGTCGTTAAAAGGTACCTCTGGAGGAAAGCCGGAAGGGGATGGTAAAGAAGAGGTGGAAACCGATATAAAGTGGGAGTTTAGGTCATCAGGTGATATTGGGAAAACTGAGGAAGGGGATCTAGAAGGTTCACAGAGGGAAAGCTTACGAAGTAGAAGCCATTTTGATTTGATATCAGGAGCTGAGGAAAGGGCTTCGTGAAAGTAGTTCGCTTTCGCTTGTCGGATCCTTGTCTGTGTCGTGTTACGAAGCACTCTGAATATTTGATAATCATCTGCAAGCCTAGTCCGTCTGAAGCGTCTGCGTGCAGCGTCGCGTCTCTTCTGCAGATCCTTAATTTCCTGACACATCCAAGGAGCAGGACGATGACGGAAAGTGGAGGTTTTCAGAGGAGCGTGGGTATTGAGTATATTGAGAAGATTGGTGGTGAGAATATCAACCATGGTGTCGACAGAGGAGCAATGATATATTCCATTCAAATCCAATGTTACTAGATCAGGTAATATTTTTTCTCGAGTAAGGGTATCCAGTTGGCGGAAAGTGATAGTTCGAGGATGGATTGGAGGAGTGCGGATATTATACGTTATTTGTATCAGATCATGAGATGAAAGAAAGGATACTGGCAATTGAGAGGCGGAGAGGAGGTTTTGTGCTGAGTCGATGATGTAGTAGTCTAGCCAAGTGTCAGATCTGGTGGTGTGGTGGGTGGAGGAAAAAGGAACGATGAATAGGTGAAGTGAGAAAAACAGATTTTCTAAATAGGATTTGTCATTGGAGTTTGAGAGGAAATTGGTATTGAGGTCACCGGAGATAATTATTCTGGGATAGAGGGGAACGAAGTTGAATAGAGTTGATTCGAAGGACGGGTCAAATGGCACGAGAGGAGGGCGATATACCACGGCGTAAAGGATAGGAGAAATATTACTGAGAATTTCTACTAAGAGGTATTCTACATGAGGATGATCGGAAGATGGGGAGCAATCGAGGATTCGGGTCTTTAGGCTATTGTGGACAAACATGGCTACTCCACCGCCAGTCCGGTTTACCCGGTCATGACGGAGCAGGATGTAATTAGGCAAGGAGACTGAAGATGAAGGAATATAAGGTTTGAGCCAGGTTTCGGATATTGCTATGATATGATAAAAGTTTTGGGTAAAGTATTGCAGGAATTCGTCATAATGGGCAGAAAGTGATTGAGAGTTAACTTGACATGTGATTAGGGAACTAGACATACAGTGGATTTGGAGAGAAACAGTCAGTGTTTGGTAGCGAGAAGACAAAACGAGTAGAAAGTACAGAAAAGCGATTATCGTACATGAAACTAAGTGAAGAAAAAGTAATATTAACATTAAAAATAAATAAAGAGAATGTACTTGAAAATAAATAGATTGATGAGTGACGGTGTAGAGATAGCACTAAGAGAAGAAGTAAGACTATTTTAATGAGGCTAGGGGGTTGACGGCTTCTAGGTAGTCAGTCAAATACATCTAGATCCGAGGCCTGTTCTATCAGGATGACTCTATGTCCGTCCTCTTTTCGACACCGCACCTTTCCGGAAGCAAACCACGTATATTTGATTTTTCCCGCCGCTCTCTTCTGCCGGGCTAGCCAATAGAGGTGTCTGTTTGTGCGAGTCATCTCTTCACCCAGATAAATTCGGTGGCAGTCATTTTCCTGCCAACCGATATCCCGCGTGGAGAAATCCCTCTTCACTTTCCTTTTCGTAATTAGATCATCTCTAATTGATTGCCTGACAAAGCGTGCGATAACAGGCGGTGGTCGCGAGTCATCTTTTCGGCTTCTGCGGCGATGTACGTTGTCCAGGTCCTCCACACTAAGCTTGATCCCCAAGCTTGCTCCTATACTGGTCACCAAAGCAGCGGGCGTTTCGCCCGGTCGCTCCGGTATACCGCGGATCTCCAGTGATCTACTCAATAGTCCTTGCTCTGCGTTATTCAAGCGAACCTCTAATTCGCCCACTCGGGATTTGAGTGCTTTGTTTTCTAATAGTATTTCCTCAAACTTTTTAGCTTGACCTTCCAGATGTTTTTCAATCTTCGTCAGTCTTTCGTTTAGTTCAAAACTGAGCTCTCCGTATTTATCTAGTGCTGTTTTCATGTTTTTTATATCTTCGTTCACGGTAGCGTCTAAACGATTTACTGCCGCAAGTATTTCTGAGGGGGACGGCTCGGTATTTTGTTTTTTCACCTGTTCGCAGTTAGAGCAAACCCATGTTTTTTTAATTATTTTTAATGCTTCGGTGTCTTTATCATTAAGGTTGACGCACCTACCATGAAAAATTATTTTACACTTAACGCAGTGTATATTGTTCTTATCTTCGCGTGCGATAGAGTTGTTGCAAATATTACACTGCACCATTTTTTAAATTTATTAATGAGAATTACTTAGCAATTAAAATATAAATAAATACCAGGACTGTTGACGGTAGTAAACAACGTCTAATGCTGGTCTAATGCTGTTAGGATTAGTAGACGCCTGCCAGCTCGTTGCTCCCAGAACTCTATCAATCTCGCTGCGTTTTCTTTACTCCGATTATTGTGAAGATCCGACACTTAATAGCTTGATTAATAATAGTGTTTTTTTAAGAAAGAGAAGAAAAAAAAAACTGAACTTAACTGAACTGAAAATTAAATTAAAGTAAACTGAGTCTATTATATGAACGAATTACACCGATGTACACACCAGGGCGTCTCAGGCCAGACT